>JADRCH010000054.1:6481871-6486871 GCA_019843965.1 Rhynchomys soricoides | reverse complement strand
TGTGGTTACATCCCTCCCAGTGCATGTTCCAGTGGCATTGACCATCAGTTGGGCTGCAAGTCTCACTTCCTAGAGTGAGGGCAAGGGAAGGCCTGGCTGTCCTCACTCATGTGTTCCCTTGGAAGGCTCATTAGCCACCAGCCATGTGACCAGCACTCTGGTCACCAGGGCAAAATAGTGCAACAGCTAACCATTTCTTGGGCTGTTTTAAAAATAAACATGATCTTGAAAGTCAGAATTCGTTACTTTTTAACTTCTAAATTTTAAAAATAATTTATTTTCCTTTCAAAAAAAAAAATCAAAGTTCTGTGAAAATAAATTGAATTAGATAAATAGCCTGTCTTTCTGGAAGCTGCTGTCACCAATAAGTAAATATTTTCACTCAAGGGCAAGTGTGCCACCCTTAAAGAGCTCACCTTTGCCGGGCAGTGGTGGCGCATGCCTTTAATCCCAGCCCTTGGGAGGCAGAGGCAGGTGGATTTCTGAGTTCGAGGCCAGCCTGGTCTACAGAGTGAGTTCCAGGACAACCAGGGCTACACAGAGAAACCCTGTCTCAAAATCCAAAAAAAAAAAAAACTCACCTTTGAGTTAGTATATTGTGGTCATCTTTCCATAGCAATATGGACATTCTGTTGCATTTTAAATGTCTGCTTAAGCTATGTCACTGAAGAAAGAGATTCTCTATCCCTGTCTAAAAACCTAGATGTTTTAATCATTGGGTTTTAGCCTCTCTTTAACATCGGAGACTGCCTTGCTGTGGGGGAGAGTCTGGCAGTGACTAATTCAGTGTTCCAAGCATGGTGTCCCTCCCAATGTTTTCTACACTACGTGCCATGATGATAAAGACGTGCTTCTAAATTAGCAGAGAGAGCAAACTCATGCATACAATACAAGAGCCGCCATTTCTCCATCTGTGGAACCTCCTGCCCATATGATTCATCTCAGCATGCATCACCTGAGCACCCACTACGTGCCTGACCATGCAAAGTGTTATATTTGTGGATAGTACAAATTTCCAAAGCAAAGAGCTCAATGTCTTGATATTTCTGCGCGCGCACACACACACACACACACACACACACACACACACACACACATCAACGATTGGTTTTCTATGCAGGATAAGAAGTTAAGGATTTGTTTCCTAAGAACCCCTTAAATTTGAATATTTATGGAAAATGTTGGCCCCTCACCTTGGCTAGAGAAGGGGAAGAAGGAACAGGCTAGAAGAGGCTCTCCAATAACAAATGAAAGGCAGCTGTCAAAATAGAGTCAAGTAGCACACTCATAAACTGCTTGCGCAATCAGAAAATATTATCCTTTTTCTAGGGAGAAGTAGGACATTTCTCTACAGTAAGCAAAATGTAACTTTTTGAAGGGTCAACACACTTGACATTTTTATGTTACTTATACAGACAGAACTGAACAAACATTAATATGGCTTTCACAGTCTTGGGTATAATTTTCAAGATGATGAAAAGCACAGAGTATGCCTGTGGAATTTAAAGAAATAGACAATATGCCTGTGGAACATGACTTTAGATGACTTTTATGTAACACTCTAGATGTTTTAGCCTTAGCTGTTCACATGTAATATTATATCAGTAAAATGATTTTACAAATACTAAACATGGTGCTAGATTTCCTTTTTTTCAGCCACCCTCTCCCTCTGCTCTGCCCTCTGTGTGCATCTCTCTGTCTGTCTCTCTGTCTCTCTCTCTCTGTGTGTGTGTGTGTGTGTGTGTGTGTGTGTGTGTATGAACATGTAGGGGCCAGAGATGGATGTTGAGTGTCTTCCTCAATCACACTCCACCTTTTCTTTAACTCTAGTCTCCCTCTGAACCTGAGCTTATAGATTTGGCTGGCCAGCAAGCTCCAGTGATCCTCCTGCCTCCGCTTCTCTAGCTCTGATTGCAAACATGTTCTGCCCAGTATGTAACTTCCCTAACGGGGCCAGAGTTGGGTTCCCGTACCCACATTGAGTGGCTCACAACCACATTTAACTCCAGTTCTTCAGTGATTGGGTACCTCTGGTCTCTGTGGGTATCTGCACTCACGCACAGAGCCATTCGTATATGTGATTTAAGTATATGTGATTTAAAATAAAGCCTTATGAATAAGATACCTCCCTTGTTCCTGTTCCCCCTTCACCTAATTTCTCTCTGGCCCCTCACCCTGCTTCTTCATTTTATGCCATTCATCTGTTTGTCATGATGTTCTTTTGGTGTCTTCTTTGGGAATGGAGGTATTAATGGCCCAAGCTCCATGGGGGCAGGAACTTAGCCTATCTTAATCACCTTCAGAATGTAGCTCAATGCCTGTCACATAGTAGGTGTTCAACTTGTGTTTGCTAAATGGTATGTATAACGTACTATCCATCACTAAGGCATGGTTTTCAGTGTTGCTCTCATCCTATTCATTTAGTCAATCTACCTGTACTGGCTGGTTTTGTGTCAACTTGACAAAAGCTGGAGTTATCACAGAGAAAGGAGCTTCAGTTGAGGAAATGCCTCCATGAGATCCAGCGGTAAGGTACTTGCTCAAGTAGTGATCACGGGAGGAGAGCCCCTTGTGAGTGGTACCATCTGTGGGCTGGTAGTCTTGGGTTCTATAAGAAAGCAAGCTGAGCAAGCCAGGGGAAGCAAGCCAGTAAGGAACATCCCTCCATGGCCTCTGCATCAGCTCCTGCTTCCTGACCTGCTTGAGTTCCAGTCCTGACTTCCTTTAGTGATGAACAGCAGCATGGAAGTGTAAGCCGGATAAACCCTTTCCTCCCAAACTTGCATCTTGGTCATGATGTTTGTGCAGGAGTAGAACCCCTGACTAAGACAGTGCCACACACTTTGTTAAGCATCAGGGATGTAATGCAAGACACATGGGACTGCAGCCCTCATGCCATTTGCATTTTGTGCAAAGCACATATAACTGAAATTAACGAAAGCTTTCCCACTCGTTTTCCCCTCTTTTATCACATATTTAAACAACTAGACCCACTAACATTCATTGCCTCAAGAAAGGATGTAAGTGCCAGGCAGTGGTGGTGCACACCTTTAATCCCAGCACTTGGGAGGCAGAGGCAGGTGGCTAGTTCGAGGCTAGCCTGGTCTACAGAGTTGACTTCCAGGACAGCCAGGGCTACACAGAGAAACCCTGTCTCAGAAAGAAAGAAAGAAAAGAAAGAAAGAAAGAAAGAAAGAAAGAAAGAAAGAAAGAAAGAGAGAAAAGAAAACAAAAGAGACAAAAGTATGAACTTTTAAAAGTACCAATGCTGTAGCTAGCTGGGAAGATGGAAATGATATGTGTGTGTGTTCCAAAGCAGATCTGAGGGCACTATACAATGAAGCCTGAGGCTTCCTTGCTTCTAGCTAGGAAAAACCACCTCAGTGGGTGTGAGGAAAAAAAAGTCATGAGTGGGTCTCAGAGAGGGTCACCTGGACCTCACCCTCTATGCAAACATCTAGAAATAATGAAACCCCATTGGTGTCTCTTAGTTTAAAGAGCAGAAGTAAACTGTTTCTCACTGTCTTGGAAATGATGGCATGATGTGTCTGGGCACACGAAGACCCTGACAACTTGAGTAAGCTCCCTCCTGACTGGTTTTCCACGAACTCAGAAAGATCACAGAAGCAGCAAACACTGGATCTAGATGAGCTTCTTGCCACCCAAGACACATGACCTCTCAGTGAAAGCCACTTTGAACAAAAGAAGCCTCTAACATGCTCTGGGTGTCTGTGTCCCTCCGCCAATGTGATGGTGGTGTAGGAGGCGGGTGGGGAATCTAAGAAGTAATTGGTCCAGGAAGACCTCACTAATGGGATGAATGATGCTGTAATGAAGATTCAGAGAAACTTGGCTGCTTCTTCCTTGTCACAGAAGGTGCCATCTTTGACTCACCAGACACTGAATCTGAAGGCAGCTAGGTCTTGGGCTCCCCAGCCTTTAGAACCATAAGCGATACATTTATATTGATTGTAAATTTTCCAGCCAGAATAAACTTAAGATACTCCCACAGGATTTAGCAACCATATAGGAAGGAACAGAGTTAAACACATCCAGTGTCTGTCAAGGACATCCTTCCCTAGTACAGTTTCTGTCACTTAGTAGGTATGCAATACGTGTTGAGTGCCACTCTGGATCGCTCTGCCTATTCACCAGGTAGTTATTTTTTGTAAAGTGAATTATAAATAAAAAAACAAGATATATTACTTCCAAAACATTTCTTAAATATGTTCCGATTTCTCTGATCCATGGGAGCACTCTTTTCTGTTTATTTTCAGATCTTTCTCTTTTTGCTCCCTGTCTTCCTCTTCACCACACTGGTCCCTATGAACCTACCCATCACACCCCTCAGAGTTACCTCTCTAAAGCACAGGTGGGATTCTCTTACCCACTTGATCTGATTCACTGCACCCCACATTCACTCATTTTCTGCACTCTTGATTTTTCTCTCCAATCTACTTTCTCCTCTACAAAACTCAAATGTCCTGCTGTATCTGGGAAGTTTCTCCTGCCTCATTCTGTCATCCAATTCCTTGTCATTTATTGAGACTATTCTTTCATCCTGTGACATACAAGCACACCCACATGCTTGTCCAGAGCCCCGAGGAAAACATACAGTGTCCTGCTCTAGCACTTTCTGCCTTAGTTCTTTGAGACAGGGTCTTTCACTGAACCTGGGCCTTGCTGTTTCAGCTAGGCTGGCTGACCAGCAAACGCAGAGGATCCTTGCTAAACATAGAGGCACTCACAAGGCCATACATGATCCCCACCCCCAGGGTGCTGATGACATTGAACTCAGATCATCATGATTATGCAGCAGGAACTCTCACCTACTGAGTCATCTCCCTAGCCCCAAGCCCCTGGTACTATTCCATTCATTCTCTGAGGATCTTGATAGAAACCTGTTACCCCTCCTCCTTGTCTTCCTCCTCCACCTCCTCTTCCTCTCTTCCTTCTCCTCCTCCCGCTCCTCTCCCTCTTCTTCCTCTTCCTCCCTCTTC
>JADRCH010000054.1:6415854-6474613 GCA_019843965.1 Rhynchomys soricoides | reverse complement strand
CTGACGACAGTTAACCAGGAGAGTTGGCTGATGACAGTTAACCAGGATTTCCTCTTGATTGAAAAAGTTTGCCTTCTCCCTCTCCCTGTTGTGCAGAATTTTAAATGTCACAGTAATCACATTTTCCCCCAGGATGACATGAAATATCACCAGAGCTTAACAGAGATGAACAAATGATCGAATTTAGTTGCTAGTGATAGATTGAGTTAGAAGAATCAGATCTAGCCCACAAGCTGTACAACCTCTGAATTCTGTTAATACAAATATGAAACCAAGTGATAAAATCTAGTGTTTCCAAGTCCCTTACCATACATACAAACCTGTTCCAAGGATTTTATACCTATCATTTAAACCCAACAGTCCTTCGGGGGGCATCACCATCCCCATTTAATAGATCAATTCAAAAGATGAATTTGTTGACCTACACAAAGCCATGTGATTTGTGGGTATGTGACTATCTCTCATGAAAGGCGTATGTGCTTGGCAAAGTTGCGTAATTGCTGTAAGCCTTATTGGCAGAAGCCAAATACCATCTTAGGATATCAGAGGGTTGCATTAAGTAGATTACATTTGGCACATTGGTTTAGTGCTTGCTATGTATTAATCTCTTACTATACTATTCAAGGTTCTCCAGAGAACCAAAGAAAAGAAAGAGAGAGGAAAAAAGAAAGAAAGAAAGGTGTATATATAGAGAGGAGTGAATTGATAAGCTAGGTAGGTAGATGATAGGTAGACAGACAGATGATAATAATAATAATAATAATAATAATAATAATAATGAAAATATTATGAACCTATGAAATGGATATATGAATAAATATGAAAATAGGCAGGCAGATAGATACATGTGTACATGGATAGATACATAAATAGAATGTAGATAAAACTTACAAAGAGATTTGTTATAAAGAATTGGCTCGTATGATATGCTGGCTAGGTTTATGTCAACTTGACACAAGCTAGAATCATTAGAGAGGAAGGAGCCTCTAGTGAGAAAATGTCTCCATAATACTTGGCTATAGGCAAGCCTGGAGGGCATTTCCTTAATTAGTGATTGGGAGTGGAGAGCCCAGGTGAGTAGTGCTGTCTCTGGGCTGGTGGTCCTGGGTTCTATAAGAAAGCAGGCCGAGCAACCCAAGCCCAGCCCACCAGCAAGCAGCACCCCCTCATGGCCTCTGCATCAGTTTCTGCCTCCAGCTTTCTGCCCTGCTTGAGTCCCTGCCTTGGCTTCCTTTGATGATGAACAGTGACGTGGAAGCACAATCCAAATAAATCCTTCCCTCCTCAAGTTGCTTTGGTCCTGGTGTTTCAACACAGCAATGGCATTTCTAACTAAGACATACAATTATGGGGACTAAGGACCCTGCAGACACCTTATCATCAAGCTGGAGATCTAGGAAGGCCAACAAACACAAAAGCTAAGTCAAGGCCCCTAGCACACAGACATGCAGCTCAGTCTCCATGTGGGTTCCCCAACAACTGGAGTGGGGACTGTCCCTAAAGCTGTAGCCTGACTGTGAAATTGGTTCCTCAACAGGTCTACCTTGCCTGGCCTCAGTGGGAGAGGATGCACCTAATCCTGCAGAGACTTGGTGGGCCAGGGTGGGGAGTATGCCTGGGTGGAGAAGCACCTTCTCAGAAGATAAGGGGAGGAGGAGGGTGGAGAGGCTCTGTGAGGGCGGAATGGAAGGGGGCAGTGTCTGGGACGAAAATAAGTAAGGTTAAGTCAAAGCACAGAAGATCAATGTCCCAACTTAAAAAAAACAGCTGTGTAGGAAGAAAGAACTCTTTCCAATCTCACCTTACCTTCTCTCCAGGCTTTAGTAGATCGGGACTTTTTGACTTGGAAGGGCAACCCCTTTAACCAATTTTACCTATTTGGTGATAACTTTAACAGAAACTCCTCCACAGACACACCCAAAATGTGGGTATAATGAGATGTCTGAGCACCCTAAAGCCAAACCAACTTGACACATAAAGTTAACCATCTCACCACAGGACACTATTAGTGTTCCTGTTACTGTCACCTTGACATTCTGTAAAGTATTTTCCATATTGTCTTAAAACCTAGATCAACCATCAGGATAATGATAATAAAACCAAAGACATATTTTTCTTCCTCTAAGAAAATTCTTTTAAGTTTTTTTTTTTTGAGAATTTTGTACAATGAGTTCTGATCATATTCAGCTTCCTTCACCTGACTTTTCCAAGACCCACACCTTCTTCTCTTCCCACCCAACTTGGTTAATTTTTGCCAACTTGTGCTGCCTAAATATTCTTGGATGTGTGGCCTTCCAACACTTCACAGTAACAGTTATACCAGTGAGACTATTTTCTCAAAACTCCTGGTAAAAGGGCTGATACTAATTCATATAGAGGAATACCACATACTGATCCCTAAGTCTAAAATAAATACATGTGGGGCTGGAGAGATGATTCAGTGCTTAAGAGCACTGACTATTCTTCCAAAGAACCTGGTTTGTGATTCCTATCACCCACACAGCAGCTCACAATCATCTGTAACTCTGGGTCCAACTGATCCTATGCTTTCTCTGGGCTTTGTAGGCATTGCACACACATGGTACATAAACATACATAGGCAAAACACCCCTATACATAATAAGTATTATTTTTAATGTGATTAAATAAGTGCTGAAAAATAGCTTCTTACTAATCCTTTAGGCTAGGCCTGTAATGAAAGTCATAGATTCAGCTAAGCTCAAAGATACCATTGGCACTGGCATCTTTATTAGACTCCCACATCAAACTAAATAACAAGAAAAAAAACCTCAAATCTGAAGGCAAAAAAATATCTCTCTCTCTCTGTCTTTCTCTCTCTCTCTCTCTCTCTCTCTCTCTCTCTCTCCCTCTCTCTCTCCAAAGTAATCCATAATATTTTTCAACTTATTAACTCAAATATATATCTCATTTCCTAGGGTACTCAGTTTGGTTGGTTGGTTTTCTGTCCATTTGCAATGATTCAGTCCAAAGAGCTGAATTCAAAGTGCAACCCTGCCACACACTGACCATGTTACCTTGAGTCACATACTCATCTCTGTGCTCGGGGACCTTCTTCTGTAGTCATGGAGCCAACTGAACAAAGGTATTGTCAAAGTTAGGAAAAGTACCTAGCTGTGTCGGGCAGCTAATAAGCTCTCCATATCTGCATTTCTCTTTCCTGTTCTCCATCCCCTACGTCCGCGAGAGTAAAAGCAGCCTGTCCTTAAATTGGTACTATTTGGGAAAGACTGAAAATGGTTTCCATTCCTCTCCAGAAAAGGTGGTTGCTGGACTGGGAAGGCCTATGGAAACCATCAAGGGTCCTTGTGAGGCTGCCTTGCACTAAGTTTCCTTAAGGATGTGGGACGAGGAGGTACATTCAAGTAAGATTTCCACCCTGGTCCATCTCTTTAGACATTTGCTCTAAATTCAAATTAGAGTGCCACTAGCTATTTCTACACTTCTCCAAGGGATTGTTCACAATTAAACAACAATGAATTAATGACGAAAAATAGGAACGAAAGTAGTTAGGAGAAAATGCCTTTTTATAGCGAACATCATAAATACATTTTCAGAATAAAGCAATGTGCTGAAACAAAAACATTAGTTGTATTTTCCGCTAATGTGAAATGTTAAGAATTTATAGTTTCATTGCATTACTAAAGCTTATTTTTTTAAATGAATCATCTTATAGGAGACGCTAGGAACTTTAGTAAGTGAAGGCATAAGTGAGAGCATGTAGCTTTGTGAAGAAAGGGGTGTGTAAGGAAAATACATCCTTACTAACGTTAAGTGCAGAAGATACAAATAACTCAGTTTTAAAGGATTCAAGATACTCAGATCAAAGGAATACCAAAATGGTAAAAAGAGACTGATTTAGGGCTAAACAATTCCCAGCTTAGGGAAGAGGAAAATACCTGATGGATTCTCTTTATTTGTGGGGGGTGTATATGTTCTCTGGATGCAAACCTGGAGAGAAATGCACAACACTCTGTTGCCTGGTATCAGTCAATTACTATCTCAAGGATCAGTTGCCATAAACTATCATGTACATGCCCAAATAGTATCATTTTCATTTCTCTCTTTTTATTTATTGGTGTGCGGTGGATGGGTGTATCCATGTGTGCTTACTCGTGAGTGTACACGTGGAGGCTAGAGACTGAAGTCAGCTTGTCTCCTTCAGACACTTCTTCACTTTGTTTTTGTAGTCCACCGTTCCTGCTAGACTGGCTAGCTAGATGGGATCCACCTTCTTGCTTCTCAGTGCCCGGCTCACAGACACACTTGCCTGGCTCTTATCTGGGTACCAGGGATCTGAACTCAGGTCCTCACACTTGTGCGGCAAGCATTTTGCCCATGGAGCCGTCTCCCGACCCTGTCTTCTTTTTCTTTCTTCATTCTTCTTTTCTCAGATCCATATGTTCATTTTTTGAAGATGTCAAAAGAAGTCATAAAACTTCAAAATTGGCCCAAAATAAAAAGACCGTATTCATCAAATCAAAAGAAACAACAAAAGGCACCGATTCAAGTGAGTCTTAGGCTCTGTGAAGCACAGGAAGATGACAGTGATGTCCGGAATTGTCTTATGCAGATAAAGTGCTTTGAAATTTTGTTCCAGACAAATGATATGGCTTGCACTTCTAAAGTCCTTCCTGGGAGGACAAGGGGACAGCTCTTGGATACTAGATGGTCATCAGTCTCTGACACTAGACAGGTTCGGGTTGGCTCACAAGATTACTTGTGGTAATCTCTGATGTTCAAAGAAAGAATTATTTTTTAAAATCATGGGACTGTAAGCAGTATCAGCCGTGCAGGAAGTTTCTCTCTGCCTCTGGAGTATATTGCTATAACCGATGAATAGGAAGTTGTGAACAGGCACTTTAATTGGCTGGTCATGAAAGTAGGCAGTACATTCACTCATGGAGGTGATGACATACAGAAAGGGACTCCAGATAAGCATGTATAGGCAGAATCCTTGCTGAGAAGATGACTCCTTAAGTTAGAGGTGCTCGGGGTCAGGAAGGAGTCAAAGAGCCCATTGTGCTGCTGAGAATTACCCATAGCCAAGTGCATGCTGAGCCATGCTTCCTGCACGGCTGATACTGCTTACAGTCCCGTGATTTTAAAAAATAATTCTTTCTTTGAACATCAGAGATTACCACAAGTAATCTTGTGAGCCAACCCGAACCTGTCTAGTGTCAAAGACCGATGACCATCTAGTATCCAAGAGCTGTCCCCTTGTCCTCCCAGGAAGGACTTTAGAAATGCAAGCCATATCATTGACAAAGCCTTCTCCCAAGATGATGAGGCTGTAACAAAAATACATAGAATTCCTTCCAGAGGAAGCTACCAGGAACCTGAGGGGGCAGAAGTATCAGAAGAGGACAAGTACAAGGAAAACAAGTCAGAGCCCTCCAGAGCTGTCAATCAGGGATTTAGAGGGATTTAGAAAGACAGTGCTGAAGAGAGAATTAACCTTTCCTAGCATGTTTATAGCAGCCAAACATAAGATTTAAAGATGCTGGCTTTGAGAGAACAGCCCAAAAAGATTAAATCAGAGCCAACCTCAGAATTAAGTGTGCCAGATGCTGTGCTGAGCCCTACAATTATCTTGTTTAGTCTTTCTGACGTCTGTCATGGGGATGGTTATCATCTCCCCTTGACAGACAGGGAAACTGAGGCTTTGGCCTTATGCAACTGTAGGACCAAGCAGGGGGTGTTGAAACCACTATTAGCTGTTGCCTCTGAAATGAAGAAATGTAGCTCACCATGAGCATCCAGTAAATATTAATTAAAGATAGCTCAGGTTGATCGGGCCAAATAAAAGCATGACTGGATTAGAGAGCTGGCTCTGAGCTGTTATGTAACACAGTGTATGTTACTTGATGTATCTGGGTAACATTATCTTCATCAGAAAGATTAGATGTTGTCTGGGTAAAAGGACATGGGGAATGAGGCATACAGGGAGCCAACAATTCAAATAAGCCATGCATTATGTCTAAACCAGAGTCCCCACTGTCATTCCCATCCAAGGTCCAGCTGTCTGAAATTACTTCTCTCCCCTAGAACAAAGATGCATGGGGACTGGAAAGACACAATCCTTCCACTCCTCGGTCCCCTGTGGCTTGGCGGGGAAGGGCACTGCCATAACCAGAATGGCCGTTCCTCATAACCACCACTGTGTTCTCACCACATGATCTTCTTGGTCCCAGTCAAAAGCACTGTGCCCACTCCTGACTTGAAAGGACCCACAAAGGATTTTTTCTCTTTGCTCAGCTCTATGGCTCTTTCCTAGCAATTGGAATACAGAAATATTTTCCACCCAAAACGACCACATAATGACAGGAAAAAGCTGTTAGACTGTGCAGAGTAAAACCGTCGTCTCGAGTGTTTGCAGACATTCCTTTGCCCTTCTTTTAAAAAGGAATCCTCTCTGTTTCCTTTAAAGGCATTAAGGAGAAGTGATCGGTCAGAATTCACTGGACCATAGACTTGGTTACTGTTATATCCATTCTTATCCTGCCCCGCCTTACCCATTTCTCTGCTTCACTCAGGAACCATCTATCTCAGACCTACTCATTCCCCTCATCTATCCAGACTCTCAAAGCCCGTCTCATCTGAGAATATGTCTCCAAGTTCCTCAGGTACACTTCAATACTCTCCATAGGAACAAATCCTATGTAAAGCCAAAGGTCACGATTTCTTCCTCATGTCTTTTTCATTATTTTATTTATTTATTCACTTTACATTCCAATCCCAGGATCACAGCCCCTCTCTCTCCTCTCCTCCCAGTCCTACCCTCCCACCCTCTCTGTTCCCCCTCCCTTTCTCTTTATTGAAGAAGAGACCCTGTCCCCAGGTACCAACTTGCCCTGGCACATCAAGTCTCATCAGGACTAAGTGTATCTTTTCCCATTCAGGCCAAACAAGGCAGCCCAGCCAGGGGAAAGGGATCCTAAGGCAGGCAACAGAATCAGAGTCAGAGACAGCCCCGCTCCAATTGTTGGGGGAGCCACATGTAGACTAAGCTCCACACCTGTTACATATGTGTCAGGGTCTGGTGCATTCTTATTACTCATCTGAGAGCCTGAATAAGGTAGCCATCCAACAGATACTTGGAAAACATGCTGAAAGTAAGCTTCAAAGCATCAAGGAAACCATTAACTAATAGACTAAGATGAAAATATATTATGATGAATATATTTCTAATAAAGGCCATCCTTTATTAGAAAGGTAATTACAAGTAATCACTGTATTTCCTCTTGAGACGTCGTGAAATATGTGCTTTGAACAACCTCTGGGTATAGAAAGTCAAGGACAATTTATCTGGGAGAGGAAAAGATGGATTTTTTGAAAATCCAAATGCATTTACGTCAGAGCTTCCTTTGAGTTTCACTGCAGTCCCAACAGATGGACAAGAGGAACGACCTCCCCCTCTGCAACCCAAGGGAGAAGCATTTTTGCCCTGGATCTGAGAGCATAGCAAGATTTTTTTTAAGTCCAGGGTCAAATTACTTGTTCTTGTTAGAAGGGGGTGGTTTAGTGTGAAAGAGTGAGCTGAGTTACAAGACAGTTCTTATTGAAAACAATACGTACAGGTGATTGAATGAAGACTGCCACTTCCCGACAGTTCAATTGTCCTACTCAGACAGGAGTCACCATAAGGAACCTATGCCAGAGACAACCTAGGATCTCTTCTATGGGCATTCATTGGGAAGCCTGGCTGCAAGCTGACTTGATCTGAGTTGGTACCCTCCCCTGTACCTTAGGCTCTTGGACCCTCTTCACACATCATTTGCTTGTCTAGAAAAGTGGAGGAAAAAACAAAACACTTCTCATGAATCCTTAAAGGTAAGGACTCAGTTGTTGCTACTCTCTGTCCCTCGAGGCAATAGGCCAACAGAAAAAACAAACCTGACAGTGTTATGATTTGTATTGTAAATGCTCTTCACTCCCAAAGCTCATGTACTAAATTCTTGGTCGTCTGGGGTGATGCTGCAGGAAAGGGAGAAACAGTTAGTAGATGTGACCTAATATGAGGGAGTTAAGTCACTGGGGGTGTGACCTTGAAAGTAATCCTGGAGCCCCCAACCTCTTCATCTTTCTGTTCTTGTTTCCTGGCCATTGTAAGTGAGCTTCCTTCTCAACCAGTTGTTCTTACTGACACAACATAACCACCAACACATATGTCCAGAATCAACAGAGCCAGCCAACCCTGAACTGAAATCTCCCAGAACGTGAGCCAAAGTAAGTTGATTGCCTCATGTATTTTGTCACCATGACAGAAAGCCAACTAAATGATAGAGACTTACTAAAATTGGGAGAATTTGGCCAGTTTTCAATCAAACTGGAGAAGTCTTCACGTGGGGATAAACTAGTTTTAGAAAGGCGCCATGGGGGTAAGACTCCTCAAAGGAAGAGATCTCCATCATGTCACTAGCTTTAATTCCACAAGTAGTTATTGAGCATCTATTTTAAGTGCTGTCCTGAGCCCTGGGGACATGAAGGAAAATGGGATAGTCTCTATGCCCTCAGAAGGCTCACAAGCTACTTAGTCAAGACGTTCATTAGATGTGCACATATAGGGGCTGGGGATGGGACTCAGTCGATGTGGTCTAGTTCTCACCCAGCATTCACAAAGTTCTAAGTTCAGCATCAGCCCCGTATAAAACAAGGCATGTTGGCACATTCTAGTAATCCCAGCACTCTGGAATAGAAGCAAGAAGATCAGAAGTTCTAGGTCATCCCCAGCTATGTAGCGAGTTGGAAAGCAGCCTGGACTACAAACTCAAAACATTTTTTTAAAATTTCACATGCAATGGGTAATGTTTTGAAAGAACTCCAGGGGAGTCTGTGGGTACATAGGGCATTCTCTTCCCTGTAAGGGTGGTCCTATTGGGCAAAAAGTCCATTGACACCGAGAATGGATGAATATGTAAGAATGAAAATGCAGATTTTCTATTTCTTTTACAGGTGATTCTTATATTCTTATTATACACAAAACTCTCAAAAATAGATTTAAGAAAGAAAGAAAGACAAACAGACAGACAGACAGAAAGAACAAAAGAAGAAAACATCTGGCCAAAGCCTTAAAATCCACAGAAAAAGAATGAAATAAATTATAATGATGCCAAGTCATATTATAAATAAAAGACCATAGACATCCTAGACATTTTCCTCATCAGATGACGAGAAGGGAGCCAGCATGCACACCCAGAAGGTAGTCCAGCATTGCAGTTTAGGTGACAATTTTCATGCTTAGCCCCCAAGGCTCTACACTGTGAACATAAGTGATACTCACAGTACCAGCTGGTATTGTTAGCAACTTGAAGCATTAATGTAATACAGCGACGCCCTCGGAAAAGAAATAGAGCTGATGAAGAAATTAACGTGTTCAAAAATAAAGGCTTCGTCTGCTGACATGCTCACATCTTTGCACATGGTGAGATTTTCTCAGAGCTGGAGCTGGAAAGAGAGACAACGGCAGTCAATTTAAGGCCATAAATGACAACCCAGGGAAGGAAGGGTCCATGTCTCCACTGAAACACCATGAGCTAAGCAATGGGAGCTCATGCAAGTCTGGGGCTCGGGCCAGTCTTTCAAGTAGCTTTGTACATGCCTCAGGGTTTGGGTGGGGAAGTATGAGGGTCAGGTATGTGTATGTGTATGTATGTGTGTGCCCACAGAGGCCAAAGGAGGATGGCAGATGTCCTACTCTGTTATTCTCCGCCTTGGTCTTCACTGCACGTGAAGCTAAATGTTTTGGCTACACTGGTTGACAACAAGCTCTTAGGATTCTACTGTCTCTACCTGTCATGCTGGGATCATAGGAACACATAGCCATACTTGCCTTTATTTAAAAAAAAAAATAATAGTTGCAGAAGATTTGAACTCAAGTCTTCACGCTTGCCCGCAAGTGCCTTTACCCACTGAGCCAACCCTCCAGCCCCCTTCAAGGTATCTTTACATAAATTGCATTGTTTCTTCTTGACAAGTCCTAAAAGCAAGGGTGGCACTCCTTAATTCTTACCTACACACTACACGGGTGGGGGGGGGAGGGAGATGAGGCTTGTGGATCAGGGGCGGGAGGTTATTTCTAGAGTCATGGTGGTGTGTTGGAACTTGTGGTCCAGTTTTCAGCCTATTGGTCTCCCAACGCACAGGGGCAGCAGTAGTTCTCAAACTATATGGGCCATATGAGACTAGGATTGATGGGCTGCGACAAGACATTCTGCTTTTCCAGATGGCTCTGGGGTGTCAATGTTACCAGGAAGAGGACAGCCTTCACAGTGAAAGGCTATCTCAGTCTATTTCCTGGGATAAATTATTTCAAATGATTATGACAGTGGATGATCCTTCACATCTTTCAGAATACCAAATCATTGTCTTTCATGGCTTTTCCCCCAGCAGCACTGATCTATCTGCCTTTGATGTTTCTGGAGCCTGGATATTCCCTGTCACAGAGCATCTGTCGCTCTTCTTTCCCTGAAATCCGGCTTCTTGCCTTCTCTTTCTGAGTCTCAGTCTCTCATTCTCTGTCATTACCACTACTTGACCAGCAAACTCTGTCTTTGAATTTACGATGACAAGTTGAGACTTCTCCAACTGAGTCGTTGCTTCTCTGGACAATGAGTGTACACCCAACAACTCAGTATAATTCTGATGCCACTTACTCTAAGTTAGAATAGACACCATAGACTATGTACCAGTCAGAAGCCCTGGGCTTCTTATAAATCTAACTAACTGGTTACCAGGTATGGGTTCTCATGATCTCCTTAGATTCAATTTTTTACTAGAAAACTTCATAAAACAGTGCTTATTGACTATTATTGATTATTACTAGATAATTATAAAGGACACATCTTAGCCATGGCTAAATACAAGTGAATACTGAGATAATAGTGCATAGAGTTCCCATGCCTTCTGGGGACACTTCATTCTATCAGTCTCGATGTGCATGCCAATCAATCAGTTCCCCAGACCCTATAGTTTAGAGTTTAACAGAGGGTTTCACAGTCAGGCATGAATGGGCAACCCATTAACCATCACGATAGAACTTAACCACCATCAACCTGGCTCCCCATTCACGGCTAGGATACCCAGCTACTTGTCTTATTAGCATAGGGGAGACATTCCTGGCACTCTGGAGATCTGAGAGTTTTAGAAGTTAAGTGTCAGGATCCAGGGACACAGAAATGGATACTACATGTATGCTACCACAGGATTTTATTTTTTACATTTTGCTGTCTTATGCTTTGCCTTCTTGAGCAAAAACTGAGGCACAGTGCTGCCTTTCTATGCTACAAACAAAAAAGAGTCACCTTCGCAGGTTGCCAGCCAATCAACACCTACTCATTAGGTGCTCCTGGGTGCCCTACAAGCTTAGCATTGCAGGATCACCTTTCCGGATATGAGACTCAAGTTGGTTTGGGCCAAGACCATAACATCAAAGACTAAAACAATAGGATTTGGGTGGAACTCAGAACATGTGACCCCCCACACACAAATACTTTAACTACCTTGGCATGTTGAAAGACAGCAGTGTAGGAAGTCTCCCTGACTTTCACCCCTCCCTTCTTGGAATCAGTCTTAAAACTTAAGAAGGATGTGGACAACCTTCCTCAGCAGGCATCCTGGCCCTCATGAGGGAAGTACCCTTCCTTCACTCAGAGGGAAGAAGCATCCTTGTTTATGAAGCCAGAGGAATGAAAGGATACAGAGGAGAATTGGAATAAACAGATCTAAGTTTTCCTCAATCTGTCCCCATTAGATCATGTCTTTCTTCTTTTATATTTCCCCCAAATGATCCACTCTTCACCAAATCTATTATAAAATACACTCGGGAGCATCTTCCTGGGGTCTTCGTTTCCTTATGAAGGCTCCTGGCCCACATAAAACTTATTAAGCATATTTATTTATATAGATAAATCCTTCCTTTACCTAATCATACCTAGTATAACAATCACCCACCTACACACATCATGCTCCAGGCTCCTCAAGATTAAATTCAGTTTACAGAGAGTACCGCTGAGAATTCTCATAGTGTTATAACCTTTGCTGAAAGCCCCTCTTTCTGTGTTTGTGTATCTGCCTGCCTCTCTCTCTCTCTCTCTCTCTCTCTCTCTCTCACACACACACACACACACACACTCTTTGTCTCTCCCCGTGTCGTGTCTGTCTCTGTCTGTCTGTCTGTCTGTCTGTGTCTGTTTCTCTCTGTGTGTCTGTTTTTCTGTGTCTCTCTCTCTCTTTGTGTGCGTGCATGAACTTGCTCATGCATGACATGAACATATCACACAAGTGGGAAGTCAGGGGACAACTTGAAGGAGTTGATTCTCTCCATCTACCATGTGGGTCCCAGGGTTAGCAAGAACCTCATGTGACATGCTCCCAGCCCTCATGGATCAGATTTATATGATAAGCCAGGACTATTTGTTGAGCCATCTTCCCACAACCAGACTGTAAGCTCCTTTAAAAATACATACCTTCTTAGCATCTGTCACCAGTTTTAGCACATAGGAAAGACCCAGTAGAATGAATGGATAAAGAATAGATGGGTGGATGGGTGGATGGATGGATGGATGGGTGGATGGATGGATGGATGGATGGATGGATGGATGGATGGGTGGATGGGTGGATGGATGGGTGGGTGGGTGGATGGATGGATGGATGGATGGATGGATGGATGGATGGGTGGATGGATGGATGGATGCGTGGATGGATGGATGGATGGATGGATATTACAAGAATAGTCTCCCCTAACTCCAAAAGAGAATAGCTCTCCCTCGTGCTACACTAGATTTGACAACTGTTCTCTGAGGCTTGAAGTCAAAACCCACAGATGTTAGACGAATCAACTGGTTCAGAATAACATCAACAGCCAAGCCATAATAATGTTATGATGAGGAACATGCACACATTCCAGTGTGTTTCTGGCAAACCTAGCCAGCACTTGAATGAAAATCAAATTCTCTTTATGGAATCCTTAATATAATAAACCAGATCCTCCTGACTTGTGGAGCAAGAAACTGTGGGGTCTTATGTTTGGCTGTTAAGCCACCTAAGAAGCTATTAAAATGTTAAAACAATTAGATACCCTAACCCAACCAATTAAATGAGAGTCTCTTCAGGAGTGGGGAAGGAAGACTAGGTTTTTCAAAAGTGAACACTATGGAATCTGAATAGCAGACAAGGTTGGGAACTGCTCTGGAGTTCTTCTTCAGAAACTCAGCCTCCAAGGAACCACTGTAGAGGTTGAAGTGGACATAGGAAAATGTGGCTTCCCTCAGAAGAACTGCTGCTCACAGTTTTTGGCTTCCCAAAGCCCAGGAGGAATAAGAAAATGGCCTCCACAATGGGATACAAGCTAATAGCTTTCACTAGGTACAATAGGGAAGCCATCTTGATTGCTTTCCTGATTCCAAGCTTAAACAGGGAAGAGCATATGGGAAAAGTCGAGCAAGATTTAAGATGCCAAACCACGGGAACACCTGATGATTTGAGTGGGTCATGGCTGTTCATACATGCCATGTTGAACTAATGGTAGCATTTAGAAACATACCACAGTCTTATTTTGACAAGACAGACTCAACTAGGGCTTCAGAATCATCAAGACTTTGAAACAGGAAAAAAATCACCAGAGATGCATCCTGTGAGTTTTTGTTATGTATTATAACTCCACAAATAATTTCCAGGGTTCACTCATGATTTGCTGCAACTCCTTAAAACCAGCCTATGACACAAATTGATTTGCTCGCTAATTCATCTAACATAAAAGCAAACTGGAAGGCCCATCTTCCCAGCATCCAAAGTTCCTGCTCTGAGGTGGTTCATCTCCAAAGGGATTTATTCCTAAATAAATGAAAGGGTATTATTTAGAGACCAATGTGGACCATGATCCATCCAGAACATAAAATGCACAGAGGCAAGGTTCCTACTGCCAGTATCTGCCCTGTGTTTCCAACTGGAAAGCAAGAATTTCCCCTTCCCAGGTCTATGGATTCCCTCTGTGGGGTATTGTAAAAGCTGAAGCATGGTCGCTCTATGACAGAGGACTGAGCACCTCCCTTTAGAACAACTAAGATTAATTTAAAAAATATTGAACTTAAATTTTTCAAGACATGGAGGCATTTGTGGATATGAGTACAGTGCGTGCAGCACTCCTAACCATGCCAACATCCTAACCATGCCAATGGCCATTCGCTGTGCTGTTTTGGGTCGGCATCTGCTGCTGGTTAGCAAAAATTCCATTCACAGCTGTCCAGATGAATCAAATGTCCAATTAGCTTTTTCTTCCCTCTCTCTGACAGGACTCTGCCCAAAAGAAAATTTTGAAACAGAAAGCATAATAGAACCAAGTTTTGTGTATTTTCTTGCTGAAAACAGTATTCTGTAAATTCTTGACTGTTTTAGGGGGGAAAATTATAGAGTGTTATTGAAATCCTCCAGCAATGTCATTTCTCTGCATGCAGTGAAGCTCAGAGATTGTCTATTCATTACATGCTTGCCTTCTTGATAAAAAACCTTGGTCTGTTCTTTCTTATTCCTCAATTCTAAAGAGCCACCAGCCTCCTAAGCTTGCCATCTACTATGAATCGATTTTAAAGGGTACTTTAAGGTACTCCAAAAATAACTAGGATTTGAACTCAAAAAAAAAAAAAAAAAAAAAAGACTCTGTAGCGTAGCCCAATAAAGGGATGAGGTGTGCCTTGACTGTTTCAAACCCTCACAAAGGTTTCCTATTTCACTCAGAATAACATGGCTTAAGCCCAGCACTACCAGGCCCTCATCTCAACCCACACCTCCCTTCCCTTGGCTCCCACACCCAGACACACTAACCTATTTCAATCTTCCATTTCAGTGAACCGACATCCTGTCCACCCTGGGCCTTGACACGCACTGTCTTTTGACTATTCTCCCGGTCCTTCAGCCATATTTACCTGTCCCTCCCCCTTCTCCTCCTGCTGGAACACCTACCTTCCCTTTTTCTTTTCCTCTCTAGCCCTTTGCAGGGTGTGGAAGTTTGCCCACCATACTCTTGATTTTGTCTACCATTAAAGGCAATTATAGTTTAACCCATTTTCCCAGGTTCATCACAGGCTCATTCCTGGCCCTGCACCTTCCCTTAGACGTCTATAAGAACAATTGACTTAGGAAAGGCTACCTCACTCCAGGGTGTGGCCACACTGGGCTTTGGCAGTGGAGCAGGTAGCCTGGTTCTCTCTTCCTTGGGAAAAATGAGTGAACACTTTCAAAGAGGCAAAGATGGCAGCTGGTAGCAGCTGCACTGTAACTGGAAAAATACTTCCTTGGTCTTTTACCTACAGCCATTCCCCTTTTAAAGGCAAAGATGAAGATGAAAGGCAGAGTTTTTGTTTCTTCTTGGTGGCCTAATATCCCAGTTACTAAGGAGCAGAAGGACTCGGTGTAGGTCCTAATGTCCTGGTCCTTCTTACCACTCTCCCCCCCCCCCCCATTCCCATCATGCTCCCTGTCTCAAAAGTCAACTACCTCCTGCCAAAGTCTGGAGATAATTTTTGGAGGAATCTATCCTAAAGGAGAAACAAGACAAGTCTGCTTTCAAATTGATTGACTGTGTAACTAAGTCGGCTTGCAAGAGGAAATGTGTTTTCAGAGTTCGTTTCTTAACAATTAACAAATGTGATGCATATATTAAAAATGAAATGATTATTTTAAAAGGGACTGTGAAGAGAAGTCAACAAAGCTCGCTGTCCTCTCTCCCTCTCTCTCTCTCTCTCTCTCTCTCTCTCTCTGGAGTACTGTACTATCCATCTTAATAAGGACAGTTGCAGGAATGAGACACATCTGTATTTGCTTCTGTCTCCAGAGACGGTTTTACATATGCTTTGCTTAATGGAAGTTCCCCCATGGTCAAAATTATTTCCCATTCACTGTCACATCCCTGTGCCAGAGTTGATTTTTTCTGACAAGCTTCACTGTTAACACTGCAGCCCAGATGTTTCCATGGCAGCGAGTTAGCAAGAGCTACAGAACCCACCATCCTTTCCACGGTCATACTGGTACTTAAAGTGATCATTCCAAGAGTGAGTTTTCAAATCTCTTAGGCTTCTTTGGTACGTTTTTGTTGTTGTTGTTCATTTGTTTTGTTGTTTGGTTGTTTTGGTTTGGTTTGGTTTTCGGCATGGTGAATTTTCATCCTATATGAGTAATGAACTATTTTAAATTATTGTTTGACTGTTTCTTTTTTACTCAATAAAGGTTAAAATGAAAGAGGGAAAAAAGAGGAATAAGATCAGAGAGAAAGGGAGAGGAGGCAAGAATCCTGACGAGGAGAGGAAGAGCCATGAAAGAGAGGCTGACTTACTGCCTTTTGTTATTAATGAAAATAAATTTAAAGATCTAATTCCTTTCTCAATATTAAGATACTCCATAATTACAGCATTTCTCATTCCCATCAGCTTTCCGTTCTCCTCTCAGCATGCCTAGGGAATTTGAGCATGTTCCAGGGAAGAAATCCAATCAAGATGTAACTGCCAAGGTCACACAGGAGGGAACGTTCACAGCAAAGACAGGGAAGAGCAAGGTACATCTCCCTAGGACATCTGCTCTGTCTGCATCTGCCTCCTCAGCACTTTTCCCTCACAGTCAAGTGTTCAAACAGAGAGGCAGGATGCAAGAGCAACAAGCCAGCAAAGCCGAGCATGGGCAAACCCAGATAACTGTTGCTAGTTTCAGGAAACTTAGCTGGAACCATATTTCATAATGATGTCTGAAGCTCTTATTATATTGTCGTGTAAAAGGACATTGATTTAGGTAAAAGATGGGGTTGCAGTTGTGTCATGGCATTCTCTTCATATCCTTCATTCTTTAGCATTATTTGTAGTAGCAACAATATTTTACTTTTAACTTGTCCAATATGATTAAGAGAAACATATCTGGACACACATATGAAATGGCGCCAGAATCAACTGAAAATCAAAATAAGCAATAAAGCTCCCTCTAGGCTAGCTATACTTTCTTCTTCATCATGACTGAGATTTCCTTTCTTCTTCCACCAACTTAGCCCTTCCTAAGCACCTCCAGAATTTCTTGATCTTAGGAAATACATATTTTTCAATCATATATATTATATACTTATGTATTCAGTTATCTACACACACTTATGTATATGTGTGTATACATAATACACATATATATTATATATTCTTATATAATATTAATCTAATTAAATATATATATATATATATATATATATTTAATCTCATCCACAGGTCTAGTAACTTATATGCCAGAGTGTCTAAGGAGAACAAGAGAAATCTACACAGGTACTGTGCCTTGCACTAAAAGATTATATATGGATGATCTCATTTAATTTCTCAAGAATTTAGCCAATATGACATCATTTTGTAGACAAAGAAATTGAAGTGACTTGACCAGTCATAAATAGGCATGCCAAATCACATGTTCTCACTACGGTAAAATAAAAACATTCTTGAGAATAGATTTGCAAATAGTGCTAATTAGAAATGGACAGCAAGGGGGTAACAGACCTCATTTATTTCTAATGAGCACTTTACCTATCATGGTGCTGTTACCTCACCACCATATGTGATTCCATCGAAGGCAGAAATTATTGATCCTTTTTAACCACAACGCACTCATGAGTATGTACAGACTACCAAGGTGTTTAGTGTGGGGGGGGGGGTAGATTCTTCTAGTACATCTAAAGAGACATGGGTACACAGGCAAGCAAGGCCATCTAATATTCATCTCTGGAAGAAGGTAAGGAGAAAGCTCCATCTCCTTACTGTGTTATGTCGGCTGGAGCACTGTCCTTCTCCAAGCTCTGGAAGCTGTATTGATGGCTGCAGGAAGAAGTCCAGCTAGTGTAATTGAGAATAAGGTAGACCAGATGACTCACGCTTCCATTCTTTCTGCTCTTCCGCAAGAAGTTTGTTCTAAGGCTTACAACACTTGTTCTGCCTTTCCTTCCACAGAAAGAAAACATAGGGCTGGAGAGATGGCTCAGTCATTAAGAGCACTGCTTTTATAACTGCACCTCCAGGCCCAAAGAGTTCTGGCCTCCACAGGCACTGCATACACATGGTACACATACATACAAGCAGGCAAAATACTCCCATAATTTATTCACACATAAGTAATAATATTATTTTAAATATTTATTTATATTTTTAAAAAGAAAGAAAACACAGTCGATTCTTGGTCTCATCCCACTTGTCAGTCCTTTAAGATCTTGGTCCTCTTGCTGGTTGAGTCAGATGACCTTGCTACCATGGAACAAGTATCATATGTTCCATAACTCACATCAGCACACAGCATAAGTCACCAACACAACCTTTCTTGCCCTTTTCAGGAAGAGCTGGCCATAGAAAATGAATATGTCACAGTTACTCTATTCACATCATTTAGGAAAGTCAGTAGTGCATAATAGCCATTGAGTGTTTCAAGAACAGGTGGGTCATTGAGGACTAAAGTCAACTTTCGATGGTGTTTTCAAACTCTAAAAACATTGAAAATGACCTTCCACATACAGGAAATTGGCTCCATTTCCTATGAGGTTCTCATTTGATTAAAAAAATAAATAGTGGAACTAGTAGATATTAAAACCTGCCACGTCTTAATTTACAATTATGGAATATATAATAAAAATTTATTTCTGCCAATTATGCACAGGTCCAAATGGAACTGCCTTTCTCATACCTGATGACTGCTGTTCAGGGAAAAGATTCTGGAGTGGACATGTGAGCCTCGAGGATCTCCTGTCCCTGTCTTCTGGAGTGGACATGTTACCCTCTTGAGGATCTCCTGTCCCTGTCCTGCCTCTCCTGGACATGTGAGCCTCTGGAGCATCTTCTGCCCCCGTCCTTTGGAGTGGAAATGTGAGCCTCTTGAGCATCTCCTCCCCCTGTCCTCCAGATTGGACATGTGAGCCTCTTGAGGATCTCCTGTCCCTGTCCTGCCTCTCCTGTTTCTACTTGTGATATGCCAGCAGCCTTAGGGTCCTTTATGTCATCTTTCTCTGTTTTGAAATTCTCTGTCTATCTGTGTCTGTGTCTGTGTCTGTCTGTCTGTCTGTCTCTCTCTCTCTCTCTCTTCCCATGTGTGTGTGTCTTTAGTAGTTTTGCTCTGTTCTGTATAGATGTAGGGGTTTTGATACATATTATTGGAATCTATAGCACTACTTCAAAATGCAACTTCATTTTCAAAAATCATGTCTGGAAAACCTCAGCCACTGCCTCTTCAAAATACCTCTTAGCCCTACGTTTCTGTCCCTTCCTTTCAAGAATCTGGCTACATAAACGCCGGCCATTGCTCCCACGCCTGCTTGTGTTCTTCATTTTAATGTTGTTCTTGTTTGCTCTTCCAGTCTAATGATTTCCTCTTTGTTTATGACTAATTTGCTATAAAACAACTTAGCACAATTTCACTTTCTGTATTTGGCTAGTTCAATAGTTTTTTGATTTTGCTTTTTATTCCTTTTTGTAGACTCCAACCCTCTACTGAAATTCTCCATTTTGTTATCTAATGTTCTGAAAACACTAATTATAAAATTCAAACCTTACCAACTCCGGTCACCTTGGAGTTTACATCTGTAGTCTGATAGAGATACATATATGATTGTATACATACATACATACATACACACATACACACATATGAGTGTGTATATTTATGTGGCTTTCAGCTAAGCCTATTCATTCTACCTACCTGTTTTTGTTGTGTATTATTGAAGTCTATATACTGTGTTTGAAAAATTATAGCTAACTTGGTACTATAAAGTTGATTTTGCTTGTGACAACAGCTCTGGTAGTGAATAATAATACCCTGATCTCCTTCAGCCTTCAGAACTGTCTTCAGGCTTTCCAGGAGTTAGATGATTACTCTTTTTTTTTTTTTTTTTTTTTTTAATCTGAAAGCCGTGATTATTTACTTATCAGGGCCAGTTCTTGTTCAGTGGGCTTGAACATTAAGCTCTGATATCATCTCCCCCATAGCAACGAGTAGAAAATTCTATATTTTTTTTCAAGCAACCAAGTGCCAAAAACCATGCTCAACTCTGAATTTTCTCAAGATCTTTTCTCAAGAACTTGCTTCTTTGGTAGCTCTTAATGCCTTTACAGTTACACACACACACACACACACACACACACACACACACACACTCAGAGAGAGAGGGGGAGAGGGAGAGATTTATCTTTAAAATACCATGGAATAATTCATATACAAACCACATACAAAGTCAAGGATGGCGACATACAACTGTAATCCCAGCATGTGAATGATTTTGGCAACAAGATTCTAAGTTTGAGACCAACCTGGGCTATATAGCAAGGCTCTGTTTTTAAACATAGCATCAGTGTATTGAACCACAACACTCTGCTTCTGCACACATGTATCACAATGAAAAGTGAATACAGTGCATCTTCAAGAGTCTTCAAAGTCTTTACTGTTCCAAGATTGCTCAAAAGTTAAAGTCCAAAGTATCTTCAGAGAGCTTTACTTTGAAACCATCAAAATCCAATGGCACGAAGCAGACATTCTAATTCCAGAAAGTTAGAATAGAAGATTATCAAGGAAGAATTGGACCAAGTATAAAGAAACCTAGCAGATTAAGTGTCTAGTCCTGAAGGTACAGATCTGCAATACAGGGTATCAATGGCATGATGGTAATCCAAAGGGTTAAGTATCTAGATATCTAGCCCAAAGGGCTTAGCTAGCTTGTACCTTTTGGCTATGTATGTGCTTTGACTTCATTAATTACCCATGGCCTCCCTTGACTAATGGACTACATCTCTGGCATTTCTAACATCTTGGGATCTTGTTATAGTTTGAATGAGAAATTCCTCCTTACATCATGTTTAAAAATTTGTTCCCATCACTTAGAATCTAAGAGATATTTTCATAATATTACACTGCCACAACCAATCATTACTCTGTTCTTTATATCCATCAAACTGAAATTCAAATTACCTCCATATAACTGGAACTGATATTTTCATTGAAATAATTAGTGCTGAGACTCATATGTATCTCATTTTCACATGTAATTTGACTCAGTTATTTTTATCTTCATTTGCATCCCTATGCTATATTGTTTTGGAAATTTTACTCTATGTTTCTTTTTCTATCCCATACCATCCAAGCTTTAGAGAAGGATGAAATCATAGTTGTTCTATACTTAAGAGAAAAGAGTCAATGACCAGAATTTATCTCCTCTCTGTGTCTGGAAAGCTCCTTATAAGTTTTTTAGAACACTTATAGAATTGTATTTTACTCACCATTAAAATCTTTCTTTTAAAAATTTAGTTCCCAGCTCAAGCCGATGGCACTGTTTTTGGGAGAGTGTAGAATCTTTAGGAGATGTAGAATCTTCCTGGGGTGCAGGCCTGATGTAGGCTATCTCACCCCAGTTCCAGCCTGAATCCCTTCTCATCTTTCTTACCCACCAAGATGTGAACAAATGCCCTCACACGCCTACTGCCGGGTACCTAGCAGCTCAGCCTCTTTGCCCTCAAGTTGCTGTGAAATACAAGGATGAAAAAGAAGACCAGGACAATAAAAGAAACCATTGAAATGGTTTGTACTGAAAGTAGAAGTGGCCTGATTCAGGACAGTGGATGCTAGACAAGCAGAGAAGGCAAGCATCCAAAACATATGTCATGTTCTGTGAGAGATGAATATTAAAGACAGAAGTGTGTCTCCAGATTGTTTTCTATAGGTTTACAAACATTTTATAGCCAACTCAACCAAGTAAACACTTTGAATTCATTCTGAATCTGCATAACAACATTAAGAGGACTGTAAAGATCCTAATAACTAAAATAATTTACATTTGTGTTTAAAAAGAAAATAAAGTGAGTGAGTAATTTGTCTGACCCACTACAACATTTTATGTCAGGATGATTTCAACTCAAAAGTCCATCAAGTTGGTGGACTAGATATGTAAATACTAATGGTCTCTTATAATTAAATGTTATGTGCCATTAAAATTGCAAATTGTATCCAACCTTACTCATTTATTAAGTAAAAGCTTAAAATTTATGAAGGAATAAAAAGTAGATCCATGTAATGAGAAAAAAATCAAGTAAGTCTGATATTGTATTCTTGTTACATATTATATCTGAAGGAAATAGTACACAGGAGACAAAATGAATGTCAGATGAATTAAAGACCCAAACCTTCAGTTATAATAAGGTAACAAGCTCTTCTAGGTCTACACACTAGTGGAAACAAAGGACAAGGGTTGGGGATGAGCTCGCTGATAGAGACTTGACTAGCATGGGCAAAGCTGTGGGTTTTATCTCCAGCCTTGCAAAGCACACAAGAAAACCAAATGACAAATTCATCTACATTAAAGGAAACCTTTATAAACCAAAAGATGTCATGAGCAGTACAAGCACCAAGATATAAAGCCAGCCTACAGATAAACAGATACCTAAGACAATGTATATATGCACAATGGATAAGTATCCTGTCACAAAAGAGAATCAAAGCATGTCATGTGCATAAGAAAGCAGCTTCAGAAAGACAAGTATTTCCATGTTTTCTTTCACACATAGAATCTATATAGTGTGTGATAGTGTGTGTGTGTGAGAGAGAGAGAGAGAGAAACAAAAGGGCCTTTGAGAGGAAAGATGGAGTCTAAAAGAAAAGGAATGAATAATAACTGAGAGTAATGAAGGGAAGAAACAAAATATCACACATTCCCTCTCATAGGATTTAACTATTTATAGGTGTGTATCTAATATGTGTGTGTATACATATGACATGTATAATATATATCTATATAAATATATGACATAGAGGTAGAGGGGGCACCATTTGGAGATGGAAAGGTACTAATGAGAGAAGACAGGAGAGAAAGAGAAAGAGGTGGAGAAGCACGTGTGAGCACAGTACAGTTACATAGATCAACGAAAATGTCACCGGAAGCTTATTATTACCTTATATGCTAAGAAAAGAGAATGCTAACAAAATGAATATTAAAAAGATAAATATAGTGTGCTTTTTCTCATGTGTGAAAACAAATTTATATATATATTTATATTATATATTTTGTATATATTTATATTATATATTATATATTTATATATATTTGTATATACTATATATAGTATACATACACATATATGTGTATATATAGTATATATGTATTTATACATGTATATGTACATATACACATATGTGTATTTTTATATCATGTATACATATATATATATATATATATATATATCCACATATACATATATAGTATGGAGACAAAAAGGGGTCTGTTGTAGGGAAGCAGGGCACTAAAGAGAGAGGACAGGGAAGCAGGCTAGGCTGATGGGAGAGGAAAAGGACAATTACATTCTCTCTCATAGCCAGAACCTAGATTTAAGTGTGCGTGACGTGAGCGAGGACTGTTTGGAGCAAGGAAGTAGATCAGGAAAGGCAGGCAACGGAAATGGAGGATGTTGAGGGGCCTGAGCAAAGGATACGGACACAGGATGTGAACTGTAACGATGGAGCTGCGAGTTTGTAAGCAACTAGAAAAGAAAACTTCTAAGTGCGCACTCTGAGCGTGATTAAATAATAAACAAGCGACAGACTGGAAAGATGACACTAATGCACACATCTACCGGCTGTGGAGAGAGGGGCAACGACAAAGCCAGAACATAATACAAAAACAAAGTAAAGCACATTAGCCAATCAAAACATGAAATATGTGAACAGCTTATATAAAAGGGAAAATCAGCAACAAACCTCCTATACCGCTCAACTTCATGACTTAATGACCTGAAAAAGAAAATAATAATCAAGTTTTTAAACTAGTTAATACTTTCTCCCTCTTGCTCTATTTATTACTATTATTATTATTATTATTATTATTATTATTATTATTATTATATGTGAATGGGGGTTTTGCCTGCATGTCTGTCTGTCTGCCTGTCACATGCATGCTTGGTATGTGCAGAGGACAAAGAGAGCATTCAGATGGTTGTAACCCACCATGTGGGTGCCAGGAACCAAACCTGGGTCCTCTGAAAGAGCAGCCAGTGCTCTAAACCTGAGCCATCTCTCCAGCCCAAATGGATTTTCTTTTAACCTTCAAGAAGAACAAATATTTAAGTTCTTTTTTTTTTTTGATGTGCCATTTTTTTTTTATTTAATATTTAAGTTCTTGACAAGGGTAGGAAGAGACATAGAAGCTCTCATACACATTGAATGAGAAGACAAAGATTTACAGAAATAAATTTGAGAAACTTTAAAATAAATATTCTATCTTATAGGAGTTTCTCCTAAAATACCAGAATAAAAAGAAATATACTGAAATATCATTTCTATATGTATAAAATTATAAATGATCTTAAAGTCCCTAAGGAAAAGAATGATTAGTGGTTTGTACATTAAGTATCTATTATAATACAAGACAAATCTATAAGTATTACCTTCTAGTATTTTTGTTTTTGTTTTTGTTTCCTTTTGTTTTTGTTTTTCTGAAACAAGGTTTCTCTGTGTAGCCCTGGCTGTCCTGGAACTCACTCTGTAGACCAGACTGGCCTCGAACTCAGAAATCCACCTGCCTCTGCCTCCCAAGTGCTGGGATTAAAGGTGTGCGCCACCACTGCTCGGCTCATTTTTGTTTGTTTTAAACTGAGCAAGTAATAAGACATTTTAGGGTAGGTAGGTCTGAAGACAATAGTGGTCGCTGTGCAAGCATAGAACCTGAGTTTAAATACTCAGCATCTGCGCACAAAGTCTGCTATGGCTGCACACACTGGTAACATGAACACCGTAGAGCGGAGATAGGAGGGCAGATCCCTAGGGCTTGCTGGCCACCAGCCTAGCTCCAGGTCCAATGAAAGAACCTGTCTCAAATTCGGTGGAGCATAATAGAGCACGACATCCAAGTTCTTCTTCTGGCCTCAGTACACATGCATACATGTGCACATACTACACACAAACACCACATGTGTATTCCTATCCAAATGTGCACATAAAGAAAAGTTATAGTATGTTATCTTGAAAACACCTATACTTGTACATTTCATGTCTGTGCATGTGTGTATTGCCGGATCGGCTGAGCTCAGTAGCCAAGCTGCATGTAACTCCAAGTCATTCCTCCACACTCTTACACTTTCTCACATAGATAAATTCTTTTTTTTTATTAGTAAGAACTAGCTAGTCTAAATTAAACTTTAATTTCACATTTAATTTAAAAGCTCTCCCCTCCTCCCAGCACAAGTGTAAACATAGTGTAGGAACCAGCACTAGGGGCGATAGAGAAGGAGTATTCTTTCTTTCATTCATCTTTCCATTCATGCGATCCTGGCTGGTGACTATAACACATTCCATTATGCAAAAAGAGATTATAAAGGAACACCTGTTAGCTGAGTTGAGGCTACATCTATAACACCAGTGGTTTATAAGTTTTAAAACACCAAGCTACCTGTTTTCATGATACTATACATTTTGATGGTGCCCACAGACAGCTCTTCTGCCCAGTTTGTCCAGTGTTCTAACCTGTGTTGAGCTTACAAGCTAGTGTCATCCACCTCTCAAGAATCGATGGCAATTCCCCAGCACTTCTCATCTTTTGCGCCACATAGCTAGACAACAGGCAATGAGCACTCAGGGTTGCTGGTTTGATTGCAGACTGTGAGCTGCCCCATTGCTTCTGGAACATCCTTCGGAGTCCTGTGAAGATGTCTACAAGACGCTCCATGTACTGCTGCATCTACTGACTACACAGCTTATCAGCTGAACTGGGACCCTTCGGAATGTGAAAGAGGAAGCTCCACAGGAGCATCACAACTGTTGGTGTCAAAGATGAGTTTTATGGTTCACTCAAGGAAGAAGGGTTGGACGCAGAAAGGATGGATGGAGGAAGAAAGGGAAGAGCAGAAGTAGAACATATTTATGTGTTCTATATGCAGATCTTTGAATAATCAATAAATTCTACCACAATTGAGGATAAGAATCCTGGGAATAAAATAGATGTGTGTGTATGTTTGTGTGTGTGTGTGTGTGTGTGTGTGTGTGTGTGTGAGAGAGAGAGAGAGAGAGAGAGAGAGAGAGAGAGAGAATTTGAATAGATGAATGCTGTTAACGAAAGCTAGAAATTTCAAGTCTTATGAAAGGAGAGGGATGGAGAGCTGCTATTCAGGCTCTGCCTCCCTGCTCATAGCAACGTGATCAGCCATGATATGATAGGATTGCAACCTGGCAGATTCTGAAAAAGAAAGGAGGCCAGAATGGTAGGGGGCAGAAGAGACCCGGGCAGCAGTGAGCACAGTGAAAACAGACTCTTGAGAGACAGCTTCAGTGAGATAGCATGTTTAATGGGGGTAGGGGGATCTAAGGCTATTTAAACCATTGGGGGTGGGTGAGTAGTGGCTTTCAAGGTGAGTGTACAACTTTGGCTGGAACCAGGATGTTGAGGATGACTCATTAGCATAAGGAGGAATTCCAGATGCTGCTGGACATACCTCAAAAGGAGAGAGGACATTCAACCTGGCTACCTGGTTATATGACCTCCTTTGGTGGACAAAGGTGAGGGTACAAGGCTGTGTGTGCTGGGACACACAGGCCTGGGGCAGGCAGAGACTGATTCTACTCCTGCTGATCTTATCCTGAGATCCCTGGGGTTGGACATGCCTCAACCCCACTCTTGCTCCAGGCAAGCTCCATTGGTCCACCTGTTTCCATGGCCCCACAGATAAGGAAAAGAAGATGGAAACAAGAGTCTGAGGTTTTGAAGGAAATGGTCCCATTTGTTTTTGCCTAATCCAGGCAAACAGTGTATAAGGAGACTGAAGATGGGAGAAGGAATAGCTTTGGAACGCAGTGTAATCATTTGTCTGGGAAGAAAAGAGAGCAGAGAGAAGATCAGACCCTTGGCAGGAGGGTTGTGCCTAAGGTTGTCAGGAGGCAGCAGGAACTGCATATACAGCTCAGCTAAGCTGAGGCTCACCTCATCCTGTCTTCACCGCTGAGAGATAATGGAAAGGGCCCATGCTGGGAAATCATATTCAAGACTGGAGCAAACTTGAGCAAAAAAATGTGGGCAAGTGGTCCTCACCGTTCCTCATCTATCCATTCCAGATGAGGATAACTACCTACATTGTGAAAAACTGGGAAACTATGTGGAAGCTCGGCGTGTTCAGAGTATGATCTCTGGTCTTGAACAACATTTCATCTGTCCTAAGTGGAGAGATAACAACCTCCGTCCCAGGATCAAGCAGTTGGTGTCGTTTCATGTTTGATGTTAACACTGTGGACATCTTGTCACTGTGGTTCTATTGACCACATTCTGTTGAATTGTGTCTATCTGTGTCTTTAGTTGGGGGACAGATAAGAATGATTAAGGATACCAAGTGTCCAGAATATCTTCCAAGCATGCCTACCTCTTGTTTCTAGAATATTCTCCTTTCTCAAGTGATGAGACTGAATCAAAGACATACTACAGAAACCTACATTTTTAAATGTCATTTTATGGCATTAAACCTTAATGAGAAAAGCATTGAACAGAAGAGGAGTCAAGCTTATTAAGTTCATTTTTTTTTTTTTTTGCTCTATTTTTCTTGTTCTAAAGAGATCCAAGATTCAAAGCCAGGACAACAAAGGAGCTCTCATTCCTCTTTATGGGGTAATATGTTTATTTTGTTCAGTTTAAATTGGGCTTAAATTAGGCCTCAGAAGGAGGGAATCATTAAAATCCTGAGCTGCCGTGCTGGCAAGTTACCATCTGAAAGGCCAGGAGCATTGCTCTTGATATAGCTCAAAAGAGAAAAACCAAACCCTCAAACAAGATTGTTGTCCCACTCAATGCCAACTCATAATCTTCTCCTCAGATGGTAAGGTTAAGAAAGATGAAGACATTGATTCCTGGTGAGCAGACTTTCCCCACCGAAAACATGCAAAGGCATATACTAGGTATGTGTCTTTCTAATAATCTTATAAAGACATAAACATAGAAACCCACAAATACATATGCAGGTTATGAAATTGATAACATATTTAATGCACAGATTTCCATTTTGCTCTTTTCCACCCAATCTTATAGTTCCATTGCTTTTCACCACTGACTATATTCCATGTAAAGCCCGTTTTCTGGGTCTAAATATGTCCTATCCTACGCTAGTCACAAATCATCATTGACTTAAGAGTTCCTTCTCACCATCTGCCAAGATGATGCCCATTTTTACCATTTAGTGAGAAGGAGCTACTGCTCAGAGATAATTTTGACAGCAGGTATCTCTTTAAGCTTTTAGCAGTGGGGTTTTTAGAGTGACATTCGTTTTGAAGCCTTTAGAGCTCTTAGTTTGAAATGCTCCCCACATCCATGGAGCTTGTCACTGTGGCTCCCAGCAACCTGGGTAGAAGGGAGTTTGGACATCACAGGGCTTTTAGAAGAGATATCAGTACTCACATTGCATCCCACTCCGGTCCCCTCACCATCTACCTGCAGCACAGAGAAGGGTAGAGGATGATGTCTTCGCTACTCAAGAAGTGGCACTACTGGGACACTCAGAGGACTTCATATGTGTCCCCTAGAGGTGGGGATCCAGTCATACAGACCCTGACTCATGTTTCATGCAGTTAAGAATGAAGAACAGAAAGTGGGAGCTCCTGGCTGTGATTTAAAAGAAACTGTCTCACCAGCAGCGGATCTCTGAAGGAGGTTTCTAGGCATTAATTATCAGGCCGTAAAACTCATGGACGCAAAAGAGTGTAATTTTGCAAACTTTCTGTAGCTCAGTTTAATAACTATCTGGAGTATTTAGTCTTCCTAATATAGAAAAAATGTTTACTCGATGTAGAAAAAAATAAAAGCAAAACAAAACAGTCACCTAGTTGATTTTTCCTTCCAGATACTTCAGGCTAAGACCTACTGTTCTGCATACTCAAAAGAAGATCTACTTGGTAATGTTTTGTTAAGAGAGGGCACCTTGCTTGCAGCTTACTTCTTGTAGAGGATACAGTCTCCCAGGATGTAATTTATACTGCATGAACTGCCAGTGTTACCTTGGATTTTTCTAACCCTGCTAGCTTATTCTCTGCTCTGGCTGGCTTTCTTTCTTTCTTTCTTTCTTTTTTTAATATCATTTATTTAATGAATATGAGTACACTGTAGCTTCTGGCTGGCTTTCTAACAGCAAGCACAAGCTCCTTGCTTCTCCCTCTGATAACTGTTCCTTAGGCCACATTCACATTCCCTCTAAGAGGAAGGCAGGACTTTGGGATGTTGCTCCTTGCCTCTAGGATGTCTGAGGAGGATTCTGGGTAGGATGTGGTATGCCATGCCCGCTCTGTATTTTGCTGTGCAGACTCTCACCAGAGCTTGCAATGAAGATTGTAGAAGTCGGGTCTGGTTCTACCTCCCAGCCACATGCTCCCAGAAATAAGACTCAAACTCAAAATATATTTAAAAAATACCATGACCATATAGCTAGACTCTTCTCTGACTAAATCATAACTTAAAAGAACCCATTTATTCTAATCTACATTCTGCTGTGTGGCTGGTTACCTGTGCTCAGGTACCATATGTCCATCACATCTTCCCCGTGTGAATCTCTTATGCCTGGCACCATCCTAGAATCCTTTCTGCCTCCCGGATATTCCATCTCCTATTTCCTGCCTAAGCCATAGGCCATCAGATGTTTACTGACAGGTGCCAGATCCATATAGACACGATATATTCTCTCTACAGAGAACTGTAAAACATTACTATACTTTCAGGCTTTATCAGGAGAGCAAGGTGGGCATCTCTGTTTTCAGACCCTTTGTGTCTCTGGGCTCTGTTCTGCTATCATCTTGTCCAGCCTTATTGAAGTAAGGACACGGGGGTAGAACCACCTCTAGCATTCACTAACTGCTAAATGACCCTGTCTTACACGCACACATGTGCTTTTGGAGAAAATGCTATATCTGGATTCCTTAGACATTTAACCTTTAAAAGTGGAACATTCTGTCAAGCAACAGCATCATCTACTGTGCCCCCTACAGAAACCAGAGTTCAAGATGAATGCTCTGAGTCTAAACAGTCCATTTGGAAAGAGGAAAACCAGAGGAGGAGGGAGAGAACATTTGCCTCTTTCTAAGCCAATCCCCTTTCAATGAATGCTTTCTGAGGTCTCTTTAACATCACGAAGTTCATACACAGGGCATACACAGTGTGAAAGCAGCAGGCAAGCCCTCATCCTTCTCATTGCTTGTCTGTAATGGGTACAGGTCAGATTTCCCTTCATCTGACAGAAGTCACCACATGTATGCCCACTTCCTTCCTTAGAACATGTAAGAAGGAAGCCAGAAGTTCTAGTTTCCTGAGCCTATAGCCAGGGAAAGAGACCATCTTACCAACACACAACTGCATCAGTTGTCAAAATGCCCTTAGGGGAGGAATGGAGTGATGGAGGTCAGCTAAAAGGTGTTTCCTCCAGATGTTCACCCTCCTACACCAGAAGTATCTCCAGAAATGAAGAGTAGACATAAAGGCAGTCAAACCCAAAAGGAATTGCCCAGTTGAATCGCGTTTTAATTTTACAAATCTGGAGGTAAGAAATGAACAATGGAGTAATTCTATCCCATGGCTCCTACGTATCGGATGATGAACATATTTTAACTTTATAACAAACGCAAATTAATATGTCTTCAGCTTGAAACGACTTTGGAATTGTCTGGAAAGTTAACCGGGGAGTATAAGGTCCCACCTCCATTTGATCATTTCACTGATCATTTTGAATTATGTAATTAAAACCCTCCATGAGCCGCCACAAGATGAGGAACACTTTAGTGTATTACTTAAAGGTCTCACGGGACAATTATAGGTAGAGGGACATAGTCTCTGATCAATCTTAAAATGGAACTCATCTCTGCCCCCATTCGAAGAAACAACTGATAGGAAAGAAATTAAACCTGTCTGGGCTTCTTGCTCCAAGAGGCAGAATCAGGCTTAAGGTCAAGATGGAAGACATGCCAGACAAGAGTTATCCTAATGAGCAACACTTCTTGTCTGAAAGTTTCTCTTTAAAATCACAAACTTAGCCTCACTTCTCCCAAGTCTCGTCAGCCTGGGAAGCAGGAGGGACTGAGGTGAGAGATTGCTACCATTCAGGTACAGGCAATAATTGCAGAGGTTCGACATTCTAGTTCCAGTGTAATTACTGGCTTTTAAGCCCTGCTGCCCTCCCGCCTCCCTGACAGATCCTAGGAAAGCTGAAAGTCCCGTAGTGACTGGTTCCTTGCTGCTGGGCTGTCATTCCATCCTCTTGTGACCTCTGTCCACCCTGTGATGGCCACCACCATCAGAACCTTTTCTGTATCTTCCCTTGCTACTAGCTCTTGGTTGATCTTCACATTGTCAACAAGAAGGGGGACATTTTTCTCCCTAATGATGTTACTACATTTAGGCAAGTATCCACGAGAGCCACCAAGCTGTTGTTATGTTCATCTGGACATGCAGCGGGTACTCTGCTATCAAGGACCACATGCCAGGCACTAGGCTTCCATCTGGCACACAAGTGAGAGTAAGACACTGATGGTAACAGTAGACTTGGTGGAGTGAATTATCTATTATTGGCATTATCACCCTTTTCTGATGAGCATCATTCAAACAAGCTGCTCAAGGACAGAAATCCATGGGGTGGTACTTCCAGGGCCCACAGTCATACCTGTCTTCATGCTTAGTATTTCTGGGCCTTCTCACCTCTCCACACTGATGTGAAATTCTTGCTCACGGAGGCACTTCCTTTTTTCTGCACCTTTCTCAAAGAATTTTTTATCACCATTTGACAAAAGCCAGTAGTACTTTATCCACACCTCCCTGCTTTCCCCAAGAGGGCTAGACTTCTATATGTGATAGAAAATAGAATTGTATCTGTTCTGGTAGGACAGAGTTCTGTTGATTATGTGTGAGAAGATAAGAAAGGAAAAATATCTAAATCCAACATCTAAATATTCATAGCCTTTAAAACATCACAAGCAAGGAATTGTTAGAATAACAAACGGAGGGTGTGTTTTATATGCTTTGCTTACTTCTCTGGGCTGAATAGTGAAGAAGCCATTAACAATTTTATAAAGGACTGACAAGATCACCTTGTTGCTGATCCTGCAAAATCTATTCATTATTTAGTGAGCTTTGAAAGTAGGAGAACTTGACCAGCACTGACCTAAACTCTAGGGAACCCCTGAAGGAGGTCAAGCTTAAGGAGGGCAGATATTTAACTCAGTTCCTCACCCTTTTTCTTCAGGATAGATTTTCCCCAGCTCCCTTGAGACAAGATCATGTTATATAGACCAGGCTGGGCTACAGTTGGCAATCCTCCTGCCTCAACCTCTCAAGTGCTACGATTAAAGGTTCATGTTATCGTTGCAAGCTCTTTGGGATAGATTTTTATTCTACCCTAAAATCCTGCATGATAGAGACAACCAAGGTTCCTTTTTATCTTAAGGAATGTTTTCGTAGGTAGTTGAGGCTGTACTTTACTCGTAGTCATGGTTGGAAGTTCGATTCATTGTGCATTCTGGTCATCGTTTTCTGGGATTAGGAGACTGGAATTTTCAGCTTAAATGTAAAAATGGGGGCCAGTCCATAGGAGGGAAGCCATGAGTGGAATGGACCCAAGGGTTCTGAGAGGGTGGACACAGTTACTGAAGGAGTACAGTATGGAAAATGTTCCTGAATAAAGCATATGAAAGCTAAAGCCAGGCATCACGATGGAAGATAGTTGTTTACATAGAGTAAAGAAAACTGGGCGTCAGAAAGGCCAAATTTGGTATCGTGCATTCAGTACCTCCCAAGGGATACTCTCTAGAGCCTCATGCAATATCCTTCACCAGAGCACACAGCACTTGGCTAGGACTGTCTCTAAGATGCTCCCACCAACTCAACTTGAAGACCAGAACATGTCTCACTTAGCTATTAGCTTAAGTGATTAAATTCCATGATTTTGTTTCTTCATCTGAAAACCAAGACAGTAGTATTTGTTTGTTTGTTTGTTTGTTTTGCCTCTTTGACCTGAACACATTGTTCACAGACTACATTTCCCAGTCTTCTCTGGGAATTTTAGGAATGGCCATGAGATCATTTCTGTGCAAAGAAACATGAGCAGAAATACTCCCTGACTCTTCCAAGGCTGGCACATAAAGTCTTCCTCTACACACCCTTCCATCTTCTTTATCTGTCTATGGAGGGATGTGACAGGGCCTCCAGCATTATGAGTATTTGAATGACCGTATGGTGCAAAATCCCATAACCAACTCAGGCCCACCTCCCATTTGGGAAGTAATTTAACACTGCATTTAATCACCTTATCTAAAGTTTTCCTTTTGTCGTTCTAAGACTTGAAAGACATGCACTGTAAAAATATGTAGAACAGTTCCAAGGTCCTTATATCTTGTACCAATTGTTCTTATTCTGTACTAGACCAGTGTTCTTTGAGCCTGGTGTATATGTGAGAAAAAATGAAATTAATAAATCCAACTCAGCTGTTACTACGTTCACTGACTTTAAAAATACCATATTAGGCATCAAGTGGTGCACAAGATATGAGTGACTGGAATATATGCTAATGTGGATGAGCAGGTCATCAGATTCTCTGTGTTCTTAAATTACACTCCAAAGATAGGATGGCCCAACAGCTATACAGAAGAGGAAGTTAGCATATCAGAACAGCCCAGCCCTGTCCACTCATCTTGTCTCCATACAATTTGGGATTAGAGGTAAGAGAGAGAGAGAGGCTGGGTAATCTCATATCTAAAATATAATCTCGGTCTGGATATACTTTTTTCTTATATAGAAAAACCACTTATATAATGTTTTAACGTCCATATTTCATTTCTTGCCACTCTGCCATATCTATTTAGCAACATCAAATGCAATAGGATAGACCATAGATTATTGCATTTTTTTATCATCACTTAGGTTACTAACTTTTCTTATTTGATTTTCTACCCTCTGTAGATGAAAAAGATGTTCTAGAATAAAAACTAATCCCCTTACAGATAACAACATCCATATTAGAAATAAATATAGTGACATGATTAATGACCCATCCAGTTCTTATATACTACATTATGCTATTTACATCTATGTCCCACCCAAATTTATTCTGTATGGCATTTGCAACTATATGAAATTGTATTACTGTTTGCGGATGTATACGTATCTCTCTCTCTCTCTCTCTCTCTCTCTCTCTCTCTCTCTGTGGTGTGTGTGTATGTGTGTGTGTGTGGTGTGTGTGTGTGTGTGTGTGTGTGTGTGTGTGTGTGTTAACAGAATCCAGGTTAACCTTAGGTGTCATTCCACAGATACCATATACTGTTTGGTTGGTTGGTTGGTTGATTGATTGATTGATTGATTGGGTTTTCCCCCAGGTAGGTTAGGCTAGCTAACCAGTGAGACCCAGGGATCACTCTGTCCCTGCAGCACTAGGACTACAAGTATGCCCACATACCCCATATCCAGCAGGGCTTCAGGGACTAAACTGCGGTTCTTATACTCACAAGGCAAGCACTTTACCAACTGGGCTATCCCCCCAACCCTGATGTTTTTGTTTACTTGTGTTTCTGTTGGATGATAGTGTTCACTGATGAAAGATCTATGGGATGTAGGTCTTCTCTTGTTTGCTACTGTACCTCAGCAGCCAGGGCAGTGCTAGTCAACAGGCAGAAGCTTAAGAAACACTCTTTTCAAGATATGCCAGTGAATTTTGCAAATGAGTGGATGATCTCCATACATAGGTTTTCCTGAAGTTTTGGGGTTTTCTGAGACTAGTCAAAGAATTTCTAAGCCAACAAAGCTAACTGATGGGTTTTTAGCCAAGTCGGGTGCCAAAGTTCAATGATTGGGTAGCCAGACAGCTGTATTCTGTAAGCAATGTGACTGCACGGCCATAGAAATATTGGGGAATGAACAGAAATATGCAAATCAAATTCTGGACATGTCTGTGAAGATGGATTTAGCTTATGCTACATATTGCGATTCATTAGACTCATTGCTGCTGTCAGGAAATAACCCTGCAGAGCTCTTGGGATTGCTTAACACAGGAGAAAATGCTGAAGTGAAATATTATAAGAAATAAATCTTCTCAAATTCACCTCACGTTTTAGGGGTTAGGGTTATTAAATGAGGCTTGTCAAATTCACCTCATGCTAGGTCAAGGTTATTAACTGATGGAGCCCAGGACTGATCTGCAGTAAAGAGTTTTCTCACAAATATAGAAGGAAAAGGCGATTAAACTGACATAGGATTGGAGAGGCATTGTGGAGGCTACAGCAGGGGTCTTTGGTGGTGGACTTCAGTGGATTATTTGAATGACTAGAATACACACTGATCAAATCTGGACCACAGAGATGGGAACTTGAACACACAGGTATCAGAATCATTCCCCATAAATATCTTTTTGAGCTATAGCAATGGACCAAATATAGCAAGACAGAATTTAATAGTGATATATATCAAGGCACAAACTTGGGTTCCACAGATCAGCCACACCTATGGCCCATCAGGATCCTCCTAAATAATCAAACCAAGCTACATAAGCAATGATATGGCAAGTTTAGTGCCTGATACCTTTCTCAGCCCAAATCTTGAGCCTTTAGTGGACAAGGGAACCAGATAACTTGTGCTTTGCACAATGCAGTATCTCGGTGCCTGCTTTAACAGTACTGGTTGTCTTTGGCTCTGATAGGCACCCCTCTGACAGTACCTCTCTTGCCCTCATTTTGACTTCTCTTGGTTTTTACACCATCATCTCTGAGCCTAGTCTCTGGGAACCACAGCCCACACATGCTCTGACCACACAGATAGCTCCAGGACGTAAGATTTAAAGCCCTACTCAATATTTTCAAACATGAAAATGTCGGTTCTTGCTTTGCTAGAAGTAAATCGAAATGGGATCTAGGGGTAAAACCACACCATTGCTGCCTGGACTACGTGCAGGTCCAAACCTTCTTGTAATGGTTTAGGAGGGAAATACTTTCCAAAGGCCCTGATGCTGAAGGCCTTGGTGTCAGTGGGGTACCACTGGGGATGTGGAATTTTTAGGAGGCTGGCCTCAATAATTTTCCTGCCTCCACCAGCAGCTGTTGACTCTGGTGGCTTTCTCTATCTACTCTCTGGGGACCAGACCACATCTTGAAATAGGACTTGCTTCTGTGCAAGTAACTACAAGTGTATCCCCAAGAAATGAAGATGAAAGAACCTAAGTCTGTCCTATGAATGGTTTTCTTTCTTATTACCAAGAAAGCAGAAGAAAGGAACCTTCTTATCTTTAAAACATATATACTATTATACATACATAATTATGAATTATATACTTGCAAATATATATTACATAACATATAATATATATAATTACAAAAACATGTTCAATACATAAAACTTGGAGAAGACAGCTAAGTTCAAAGGCATATGAAATGTATTTTCATTCTCTCCACATATACATGTCTTTATAGCATACATGTCGATTCATGATTGCGATCATAACTATCTGCCTCCAAAGGCCCTTGTGCTAAAGACTGGTTTACTAAAGGGTGGCAATATTTGAAGAGAGTGGAACCTTTGACAGGTAGAGTCTAGTGGGAGAAAGGTAGGTAGTTGGGATATGTCTAGCCCCACCCACCCCTCCCTATACTCCCACCACACACATGCTTCCTGATCACTACAAGATAGGCAGTTTCCTCTGCTGTGCACTCTTAGCCATGACAATCTCTGTAGGCTTAGAGGTACCAGAGTCACATCACCAGGCACTCAAATCTCTGAAGCCACAAAACAACATATAACTTTCCTTTTTTTGAGACCAAGTCTCATTCTGTAGCCCAGGCTGACCCGAAACCATGATGGTCCTCCTGCCTCCTGATTTTCATTACAGGCATGCATTATCACAGCCAGCTTTTCTCTTTTGTAAGTTGTTTATCTCAGATGCAGTGTCACAATGACAGAAAATGGAGTGCTCTGTTGTCAATTTTGTGCTTTATAGTAAGATATTTTAACCATGAAATAAGTACCTTTCTTCAAGACCATTGAAGAATGTAGAGTAAATTTTTTTAAAAAATAATTGGAATTTTATTATAAAGAACTTAGTTTTTAAAAAAAAAAAAAAAATCACACAGTAAAATTAGCCAGATCCAATGTCTACTCATCTCTGAATTTCAGGGCACTTCGACTTGTACTTTGCCAAGGCAAAGAGTCTGGAGAATAAGGTTTTAATAGCTCCAAGTTTTCCTTAATTGTGATTTAATTTTCTAAGTACTGATTGCATCAGAATTCAGAAGATCAGTCGAGGACAGCTCCAAATGCCTCCTTCCCACCACTCCATTTGAAATCTCTTCACATTCTCTCCAGAGAGGTTTGAGGAGGTGCTGAAGGTTGACAATTGTCTTAGTGGTTTACTGCTGTGAACAGACACCATGACCAAGGCAAGTCTTAGAAAGGACAACATTTAATTGGGGCTGGCTTACAGGTTCAGAGGCTCAATCCATAATCATCAAGGTGGGAGCATGGTAGCAGGCAGAGCTGAGAGTTCTACATCTTCATCTGAAGGCTTCTAGAAGACTGGCTTCCAGGCAGCTAGGATGAGGGTCTTAAAACCCACACCCACAGTGACACACCTACTCCAACAAGGCCATACTTCCAAATAGTGCCACTCTCTGGGCCAAGCATATTCAAACTGCCACAACAATGCTTCATCTTCTTGACATTCTTTAAGTAATGTCACGTGACTAACTTGAGAAGGGTCAAAACGATAATAAATATCACCTTCAGTCTGATCTGGAAGGATGAATCATCCCTATGATCGCAGGCTAAGGCTATTTTTCAAGCAAATCTGGAGAAGCAGGTCGAGGAGTGAGTACCATCCCTATAGCACTTTCCCAGGTATGTTGTGGTCCCTTCCCTTAGTGTCAGTCCTCAGCTTCTTCTCTCAGGAGAGAGAAGAAATGAGATGTTCTATTATTTAGAAGTCTTCCACTGTCTCTATTTATAACAGTTCTTCTCCTTAGACAGCACACCCAAACCCTCCAGAGCTATACTGCCTTTGTTACTGTTCTATTGCTGTGAAGAGACCCCATAACTAAGGCAACTTATAGAAGAAAACATTTCACTGGGAGCTTGCTTACAGCTTTAGACAGTAAGCCCATTGTCATTATGGAGGGAAGCATGGCAGCAGGCAGCCATGTTGTTGGAGAAAGAGCTGAGAGCTACATCCCGATCCACAGACAACAAGCTGAGAGTGGACCTTGCAAGGGCTGTTTTAAACCTCAAAGCCCACCACCAGTGACATATCTCTTTCGATTAGGCCACACTTCCTAATCCTTCCCCAACAGTTCAATTCCCTGGTGACTAAGCATTTAAATATATGAGCCTAGGGGCCATTTCCATTCAAATCTCATAGCTACTCATTGGGGCTATGGAGTTATGGTCCATTTGGTTTTCAAAGTGTAGGGATGCCTGGTAAATCTACCTCATCTTCTAGAAGGAGTGTGATTTAATCTCAAATAACCATCTGAAGTGTATACTTGAAAACCGTATGAAATATTCTCACTCCCCCTTCAGAGCTACTGAGGACCTCCTTAAGCCCACCTCCTGATGTGCCTTCTACCTGGCATTAAAGTGGCAGCTCAGAGCCACCCATGGTGGAAGCGCCAGTGAATGCCTCTACACAAGTATCTATGGTATGGCCTCTGCCCTCAATCTCATTGTTCATTCTGTATCCTAGTTATAAACATGCAGCTCTCGCTCCCCTGCTGGACTGTAAGTTTCTTTATGTCACAGTGTCTGATCTCCCCCTTTAGCATTTAGAAATTAATCCCTATCTGAAAAGCTACATGAATGCACAGTTCCCGAAAAGAAGCACTTATGTCTATTTCTTCTATCTAGGGCACTTCATAAGCAATCTACACATTTTACTACCTTCCAGCTCTTGGGCTTCCGGGTACTCCTGAGCTAATGCTAGATTCTTAGCCAGCACACACCCTTGTTCTTCATGCTCCACTTACACCACCTTGACCTGCAGGCAAGGAGTGGTTCTAAGCCTCATGCATAAACAATGGATCCTCCCAGCTCTTCCTTTCCCAGCTCAGTAAACCCATCACGTGACCCTTTGCTTCAAGAGGCACTAGAGCTTCTGTAAATGGCCACCATTACAGGGAAGTGGATGGGCACAGCAGGAAATGAAATGGCCACAATTATAAAGCCCAGGCTCCGTCTTAGCTTTCTGGGTGTGGTAGCCTGAAAAACTGTTCCAATCTCAGAATTCTTGTCTACAATGATAATACTTGGGCATTCTAAGCTATTTCCAGCTTTATAAGCCACCATTTAGTGAAATCTTGTATGAAAGTGAAGACCAATAAAATAAGTGAACACCTGATGCTCGGGCTGAAGTGCGGGATGATGTAAACCATCCTGTCTTTCTATTTCCTCACCTGCAGCTGCCTCCAGCATCCCTGGGAACCTCTGGGACAAAGTTGAAGTCCATCCAGTCTCTAAGCAGTTCTAACCAGAGTTTCTGATTTCCCAAGGTAGACATCAGTGATGTCCCTAAAAGGAGATGTACTGAAGGAAGCAAAGCATCCTGGGAAAGACCAGCCGTCTACCTAGGGACGCGGTTGTCTTTGTACACAGGAGATCTGCCACACCCAGACATTCTCAGAGCTTTTGGGTTGCAGAGCTGCTTAAGGGCAGGGACTGGGTTTTACTAATCTCTTCATTCTCACTTCGCAGCACGGAGGCGGAGCCAGCTAGATCAAAGTTATCATCTCTCTTTTGTAGTTGGTGGTGCTCAGGAGGTATGAGCTGCTCTCCATCCCTCTTCTCTCAAAGGATTAAATTCCATCTGGCTTGGCACCTGAATTAGTGGTTCGTGTATGTACATCAACACTGTGCTGTCAGGCAGCCAGACAGGGCAGTGCCCCTTCTCTGTATCGCAGGCAGCTGATGTAGTGGTGGCATCATGGTGAGCACTCAGTAGTCCATGATGAGCACTCAGTGACTGGGAGTGAATGACTGAGTATGTTCAGGTTCTGGGTGTTGCTGTCTTGACCAGAGCAATATAAATGAAGCACATGCCTTTCCCATGACTTACCAGACAGTCTCCTACTTTGCAGTCTAAGGCAGCTGGACATTGCTGAAATCCTGTCAAGAGCCACTCCAGCCCACCAAAGTCTTGGTTCTTCACTGAATTTGCTCTGTCTCTTCTTTCAGGTATGAGGAGTCCTTTGCGTGTTCCTTTCTTCTCTTTTATCACAGATTCAAGCCATCATCACTCCCCTCTTCTTTCTTCTCTATACAAACAACTCAGCTTGGTGGTTAGGAGCACGTGCTGCTCTTGCAGAGGACCAGGGTTTGGCACTCAGCACCCACACTTGCAGCTCACAACCATCTGTCACTCCAGTCCCACGGGATTTAAGTCCCTCTTCTGACCTCCATAGGCACCAGACATGATTGTGATGGACTTTCATGCAGACGAAACACACCACATCACACAATTATAAATAAAAATTTTAAATGAAGATAACAAGACATATAACACCGACTAGCACGATATACTGCAGCATCATACGGTAACAACACAACAGTATCGGAACCTGTCCAGTCCTGGGCGGGTTACCTGGTGATAAGGCTCTCAGCAGAGGAACTGGCTTCTCGGCAGGCCTGAGAGCTGTGCAAAGGGTTTCCATGGTGATTCAGGATGGAGATCCCATTCCAGTCCCCTTTCCAAGATGACATATACACCAAAGGAGGGGCAGTTGGAGTCGAGAAGGGAACTAGTAGGAAAAGCTAAGGGAGGGTGGAGTATGAGCAAAGAACAATACACATGCATGGAAATGTCATTGTGACACTTATTAAGTAAGAGTATTAACTCAAAGTACAGGCAGGGCAGCAAAGCAGCAGGAGGTGCAGGCCATGCAGTGCAGAGTTAACCATAGACATCTGGACCTGGGGCTCCCTGCTTTGGATTAGCTCTGCATTTTTTCACTGGCAAGATGAACGGAGACCCCTAGGGATGGGAGCAAAGCCCTGATGAGGTTTAATATGTTCAAAGCTGAGGTCCTGGCTTTGCTCCTGTGTTCTGTTGCTTCCTATCTCAGAAGCATCTCTCTTCATGCTTCTATTACAGACTGAGAGCCACCCACCCAGCCACCCTGCCCCTTTCTGTGTCTCAAGCCGATCTGCAGCTGATGGAGGCATCCCATGGGTTCTACCTTTAAAACCTGGTTAGAGACTGGTCATCCCTCTCTACCACTACTAGTTACCTCTCTGTGCTAGTTTTTCTGCCTCAGCTCTAGACATTCAGGCTGGGTAATTCTTTGTAAAGGGAGGCAGCCATGGACTCTGAGGCAGCATCTCTCACATGTATCCACTCACGAGGAACACATACCAATCTCTCTGTGGTGGTTTGAGTAATGCCTCCCTAATAGACTCATGGGTTTGAATGCTTGGCCCACAGGGAGTGGCACTACTAGCAGGTGTGGCCTTCTTGGAGGTCATGTATCACCATGGGGACAGACTTTGAGTTCTCTTCTGCTCAAGCTAAGGCCAGAGTGTCACACAGTCTGTTTCCGCTGCCTGTAGATACAAGATGTAAAACTCTCAGCTCCTTCTCCAGCACCATGTCTGCCCACATGCTGCCATGCTTCCCACCATGATGATAACAGACCAAGCCTCTGAAAATGTAAGCCAGTCCCAATATTTTCCTTTATAGGAATTGTGGTGGCCATGGTGTCTCTTCACAGCAGTAAAACCTCTCTAACTAAGACACCCCTTTCCTCTAAGTTCTGAAAAGCCAAACCATCCCTAGACATTGCCAACTGTTTTGCAGAGGAGAATTGTTTGGTTGATAACCACTGCTCCAGAGTGAGCTCTGTGAGCTTTCCCTTAGGTGGCTCCAACGCTCCCCTACGTCATCATCTCCCTTAACAGCCCGGACCTCCCGCCCCAGTCTATTCTATTAGCAGAGATTATCCAGTCTGGATCCTACATCCTGATACTCCTCTGCTCTCCATCCTCCCAACACCCACTGTCATTAAAACCCTATCCTTCGACACATTAGCCAGCCCTACCTTCTCTGTACCAGCCCCACCACACACTACTGCCTCTCTCCTCTGTTATGTGAGCATCAGCCGCTGTGGCCCTCTTGTTTACCAAAGGCTAAGCACAGTCCTGCTGCAGGACCTTTATGCTGATGCTGGGTTCTGTGGAGGATACATAACATAGGGTATGTGGAATAGTCAACATGGTGTCTGTCACACCATGCACTCAGAAATGGGAGCTGATGTTGTCTCGTTTTTATATTCAATTCATGAGACATTTTCCCAAATCACCATTAGTTGCTCAAATAGATTTGGTAAGTGATTCCTGGAAGAGGCTGGGAAATGGCTCTAGAAGAGAGATTCTCAAATGTGTATCTGGGTCAGGTATAGAGACATCAAGAAAAACACATGCGGCATTCCCTCTCTCTCCCTCCCTCCTTCCCCCCTCCCTCCCTCCCTCTCCCCCTCTGTGTGATACACACACACACACACACACACACACACACACCTTTTCCGCCTGTCCCTTTGATGGAATTCTACATAGTACATCACACTGCGGTATTGTTCTCTGGGAATCACTCCTGAATCAATGTAGATGCAGACGCCATCATTGTTGTTTCCCTTGAGAGTTTCTGGCTGCTTGGGATGAAGAAAACCTGAGAAAACATGCTGTGCAGGAATTGCCAGACTAACTAATATCGCTGTGGACAGTACAGGACACAAACAAACAAAACAAGGTCCTACAGATTTATTCATGTTCTTAAATGAGTACCTTCATTGCTTCCTTATGTACCAAACCAAGACTCTAGACGATGCATACAGATGCATATCTGAAATCAATACATGCCACTTTTTAAACCTGGTTTATAAAGTAGCTTAATGTTTCTGCTGATAATAAACCTACATGGCTCTAAGTCCTCATTCCTGGCTGAGCCCTCCTCTACTCTATAACAGCCTGTTATCAACTCAGTCTCAGAGGTCGAAGGGAAAGTGCTTAGACATGTGTCTAGCTAGCCCCATTCTGGCATGTGTTGAGTGAATACAATATGTTGTTGTTGTTGCTATTTCTACCATCAATATGTCTTCTAGGATTTCAATTTGGCCCGTGGACAGCAGGCTTTATTGAGCTACTCTGTGGCAAAGTACACACAGTTAAAGATGCTTACCAGAATTCCAGAGCCTTTTCCTGGCATCAGATACAATTAGACTTACCCTCTCTCTTTGAGTGGGACCATGTGACTAGTTCTAGCCAAAGAATCATGGAAGCAACAAGAGTCACCTCCAAGCTGAAGGATTTCATTGCTTTTGCTGGTCCTTCAAACTCTATTTCCACTGTTTCACAAGAAGAACAAATAATGGCTGAGCCTTCTGTCTCAGTCCCCAACCAAGAACAAAGATGAGATTGAGTAGTGCCCTGTAATGAACAAGAGATAGGACTTTACTCTGTCAAACACTAAGATTCGAGTTCTCTATTACTGTGACTTACCCTGATCCATCCTGACTGATGCACATCAGTAACTGACATCTGAAAACAATGACAGCGTAGCTAATGGATCACCAAAGCAGGAAGCCACAGCTTACAGGGAATGCAAAAAAAAAAAAAAAAAAAAAATTCCCCATTGGACAAGAGACTTTGCTACACAAGCGTAATTGTAAGAACTTAGGTTCAGATTCCTATCACCCAAATAAAAATCAAGTCTGGGGATTGGAGAGATGACTTGTTGGTTAAAAGACTGATTGTTCTTGCAGAGGACCTAGCTTTGATGCCCAGCACCCACATGACAGCGAGCAATCATCTATAATTCCATTTCCAGGGAGATCTGATGCCCTCCTCTGGCTTTTGAAGGCACTGCATGTAATAGGCACATGGCTATATGTGCAGGCAAAATATCCATACACAAAATTAAAGATATATCAATCTCAATTTTTTTAAAAGACAAGTGTAGCCATGAGTCCAACACTTAAGGCATCAATGGTGGGGTGAGGACAGGAGGATCTAGGACTTGGAACAGAACCTCGGCGAGCAAGAGGGACAGATGTTCTTGATGATGATTCCTGAGCACCTGTGAGAGCTGATGCCTATTCCGTGGTGTAACTGCATGAGCAGATAGAAAGGAAGCCACAGGGGAGTAGGACCTGGGTATGCCTGAACCCCACCTTTCTCTCATCACCTCTCACACAGTCTCCCCATGTCATCAACTCCTGCCTCTTAGTTCTGAGAATCTACCTGGCTCTTGTGCTCACAGTGCCCAGCCATCACACAGCCCTTTTCTCTCACGATTGTTTGCTCTGAGCAATCCTCAGGACGCTCTCCCACTGGCTATCTTCTTCAGCCAGTCTCTGCCTGTGCTCTGAACACCTGCCACACTTCATTAGCTTCTGCAGTGGCTCTAAGCTGCTCACTGTCTATACCCCTTTAATGTTTGCCAACTACTGTTTACTTCACTACATCCCCCTTGAGTGCAGGGACTTGGTCATGGATGTCTTTGGGGCTTCTTGTTTATCTCTTTGCTTGTTTTGTCCTGATCTTTTCTTTTCCAAAAGTGTTTGTCCTTCTACATATAGTAGGCACTGGCTGCTTACTGTAAGGGTAAAGAAAGAAACCTCGTCTCCACCGTGGTGTCTGCAGACTTCCTTTTATAGAATTCTGTCAAATCAGCAATGCTGATTTCTCATGTCCCCTGCAGTGTTTTCTGTAGCAGAGGAGTTCTTCTGTTCTTATGCTAAACTAGAGACAAGTAAAGCTCAGGAAGAATGCAAGCACGCTGGCTGTCCTTCAGGCCATCCCACCTCGCCTGGAATAGCAGTAGTGGTGTGAGGGACACAGTGGCCGTCTGCCCACCTCTCCTATCTTTGGTCTGTTTTCTCTCCATCTCACAAAAAGTTCAGGGGCCAGTACATTAATTCAAATGAATCAGCACAGGTCCTACTTATGTATCCTACAGGGGGTTCAGATGTGCACATTGGCCTTAGCTCAAGCCAGTGAGTACTGGGAAGGCTTGATGCCTCATGTGTCATGGCTGGAGCTACAGAAAACTCTGGCTGATGGGTGACAGGGACCCTAACTACTGTGCACTGTTTCGCTGGTAACTCAAACTACCCAGGATGGCTGTGCTACTATGTGCTTTAGTCATGCAGCTTCCTCGTCAGGGGTCTTGTTTGGCCTATTTTCTGTTCTTTGCAGCCAACCCCAGCTAGTCTAGACAGAGTTACTACAAAACTAATAACATCTTCACTAACAATGTGGCAGAGTCACTGGGAGTGAAAGTTAATAGCAGATGTAAAACAGCTTGATTATGCAAATATTTTTCTCTGGGAATCCCTGGGTAATACCCTTTCCTCAGTAGGCCAGATTTGGGAGGTTCTTAAAGGTATTGAGACCATCGGGTGGTTTAACTCAGGAGCTCAAAACTTCCCACACAGATCATCAGAAGGCTTTAGACATTCAGACCCAAGCTGAGTGGAGCTGGCAATGCAGCAGATACTGTAAAGGAGAAGGAAATGATTTACATAAAATCCCAAACTGCGTGTGCCCAATACACTGTTAAATTGTTCTGATTCTTTAAATGCTAAAAACAAGTTAGTTCTATAAGGTACAAAATTTAATTTACTCCAGCACCGATAGTTATAAAGCCTCTGTCCTCAGGATCCCAAATCCTGACACAAGTGCTAACATTTTATACACTGTTTATAGTTGCTGGTTTGTTTTTTTTTTAAGTCGCATAATGAAAAGCGGTCGCATAATGGAGCCAGGAGTGGTGGTCTATAATCTGAGCACTCAGGAAGTTGAGGCAGGAGAATTGCTGCTAATTGGAGGCCAGGCTGTGTTGTGCTATAGTGTCAAACTGCCATCTGCCTACTCCCTAAAATGGATTAAAAGCACATAAATGTGTCTTGAGGATTTTCCTGTCTGGATGTCTACATAGCTATCTCACAGTTACTGCTCTTTCCAAGTGTGGTCCAACCATCTTCCTCGTTTCCATGAACTGAGCCCGTTGATGGGACGCTGTCTCAGGCATTTAGGTTATTTCATCCCCTTGCCTTGGCAGCAGCATTATGATCCTTCTTCTGGGGGCCTCAATTCCCAGGATAAATTTTAAGTTACAGATTTCAAACGGCCATTGAAACTCCTAAAAGTCCTTGAAGTCTGGAGAGCCGAATCCGACACTGCGAACTTCAGATCCACGTAGACCACAGCAGCATCCGCTCACCCGGCGATCTGCACCGCTCTGCCTGCAGTGCTGCCCCCGGGCTGTGCAGCCCTGTACCGGACGCTCAGGCACGTGCGATTCCACGTGAGCCTCCCGCCCGGAGCGCAGGAACCTGGTACGCATGCGCCTCCTGCCACTAAAAGTAGGTCAGGCTCCTCCTCTCACGTGACCCGCTCCCCTTAGCTACCCTCGGCGCCTCCCCGCCAGGGCGCAGCCGAGGTGCGCTCGGCAGTCAACGTGATGGGGCCGGGAGCGGGCGGGCACGGGCAGGGGCGGGCCAGCCGCGAGAGGATTTGTAGGTTGTCCTCCCTTCAGAGCTCTTGGTCGCGAGTCGGGCGGGCAGCTATGTGGCTACGAGCAGAGCTTGAAATTGGAGTCGGGGAGGAAAGGGGCCTCGGAGCTCTTGTCACAGGCAGGCTGACTCCACTGTTCTCCATCTACAAGATCCTCTGCAAGGAAAGAGGGAACCTGGGTCACCTTGAAGTGAAAACAGTTTCAAGAACCCTTTGCAATCCTTTGCCCCAGTACCTGGGGCAACTCCGATTTTCTGGTAAACAAAGTTTGAAAGAAAATGCAAAGGAGGTTAATGATGGTTCTTGGAGTTTTGCAGGAATTTCTCACAGTCCCTCCTTTCTAATCTTCCACCCACTAACCCCAGAAAACACCCATTCCAAAGCACACTTCCTTCTTTCTATAGGAGGTCACGGAGAAGGGGGGTGATGGACAGAAGGGATTGTGACAGGGGTGGGCGTGGGCTGTGAACCCAGCTCTTAGACAGCTGAAGCCAAACCTGTAGGCATTCGAAATCATTGTTTCCTGTGCCCTCTCTCTGACTTACTATTATTATTATTTTTTTATGTATTCAGTTTGCACCCTGCTCATTGCCCTCCTCCCGGTCAACCCCTTCCCCCTCCCCTTCTCTCTCTGATTTTGAACTTGTTGCATGATATCTCTGTCTCAGTGAGAGCAATCCAGAAGGGAGACTGACAGGCCAAATCAATGGTTACCATGCAGCAGGCTACACATCTCTTGATTGATGTAAGTAGGGGAAGAGGGGTGTCCAAGTGCAGGGGTGGATACCTGAGTTTTGAAGGCTAAGTGGGAGTGAGCTGGCAGAGACGCTAGGCAGAGGGGGGTGGGAAAGTGTTCCAAACAAAGAGAACTACTAATGGTTGCATAATATTTCCCTGGGAAATTTTTACTAGAATTGTCTTAGCTGTGCACGTGGCTGAGATGTATATTCTTTTTGTGTATGTGATTCTAAGCTGGCTATAAAAGAATGTCAGTGGTCATGGTGTTTCTCTCCTTGGTTTTAGGTAGCTCCTAGGAGCCAGATTGATATGAAAAATACAAATGCCTTGTGACCTTTTCACTATTGAGGATGGAACCTGGGGCTTATACAAACTAAACAAGGAGTATACTATTAAGCCACCTCCTCAGCCCTAATTTTTAATTTTTTACAGATACTATCAAATATTTTCTTAAGTAGTACCAAGATAGCAAACATTGAGTATTACTGTTAACTATTACACATTAGCATTAAATTATTGTAAGATATAAGATGGCGTACAAGTGGTAAATTGCCAGTTATTCATTTAAAGTCCATGAGAGTTAGTGAGATTTGTAAGAATCTACAATACATGCGTTTCTGAGTTCTATGAGCCACCACAAGTCTAGTCAGGCTTATGTTTGGAAATAGAAAAATGTCTGATCAGTTCATTTAATCCATATTGGGAATCACAACTGGGGGGCTGCAAAGGGGGTGCAATTAGAATGAACTCCTTGCTGTGAATCAAGAGTAACAGAGATGGCAGATGCCCCAAAGCCAGAACAAGTGACAAGATGTGTTAGCACTCTGTTGCTGTACAAATTTTTGAAGAGATTCAACAACTTCAAAGGAAATTTTTTTTATTTGTGGCTTGCCATCTCAAAAGTTTCAGGTGCATGGTCACTTGGACCTGCTGGCATGTGGCAAGATAGTACCTCAAGGTTAGGGTGCCTGAGGGGAATAGTGCTCACCTCACACAGTTGGTAGGGTTAGGACTTAAGTTTGGAAAGCAAAAGGAACAATAAGGTTTCCTAGAGCCCTTCAACGACACACACCCAAGACCTGACTGCTTTCCAGAACCTGCTAATAGCACCTCAGGCTGTCAATCAAGCCTTTCCCATAGGAACATTCTGAAAACACTCTAGACTTGTTTTAACTCTTAACTACAAATGTTAGGGATGCTACAGCAGACCCATAGGCATCTAGACAATTTGGCCAAAGAAGTGACTGTCATGTTTAAGAAGAGTGGGTAAGTATTTGGTAATCTCCAAACCCAGGCAGGCCTCTCATGTTAATCTACATTGGTACCTGTACAAAGAGATAACATGAGGACATTCAAAGAACATTTGGTGCACACACCTTTAATCCCAGTAGAGGAGGCAGAGGCAAGCAGATCCTGATGAGTTCAAGGGCAGCCTGGTCTACAGAGTGAGTTCTAGGACAGCCAGTGCTACCTACATAGAGACCTTTGTGACAGAAGATAACAAGCCACTGAAGGAGCAGCATGCCTTTGAATGTGTGCTTTCTGCCTGCACCACTGCACACCATTAAGGAAAACGGGAGCAGCTTCAGGCTGTGATCCACATTAAGGTTATTTTCCTAACACCAGTTTTACATCTTGTATATCTGTTCGTCGTGTGCTTTCAGAGGGGGTGGGGAAATCTACCTCCCCTCGATTCAAGGGTTGCCTTAGACTGAGTCAGTATGGCAGGGTAGTGCCTATTGTCCTTTATTTCTTTCTAGATTTTTTCTTTTATTGTTTTTATTTTTTATTTTCATAAAAATAAAATTGACCCTTGATCTAAAATTCACCAGTTATATAAAATTTTGAATTTTACAATGTATTACCATTGCATAGAGTTCTAAGACAACTCTTTGGAGATTACATATCTCACTTACCTAAAATTTCATGTTCATTAATTACCAGCTCCTCATTTCCCTCTTCTAACTCGAAGCAACCTCCATCCTGTGTCAAATTTTATATAGTGGTAGGTGCTTTGTAGATGTGGAGCAGGGAAGTGCGTGTCTTTCTGTGAGTAAATTATTTCATTGAATATAATGTCCTCAGAGTTCCTCCGTATCCTCTCATATGAAAACACTTCCTCCTTGTTAAACGTTACAGTTAGTCTACCAGATGTTCAGACCACATCTTTCCTTTGCCTGTCAGTGGACCATTACACTGTTTCCAAATCCCCATCTCTCCCCACTCATCATTGCTCTTCCTGAGGATGTGGAACGAACTCAGCAGCAGCTCTTAGAAAAGGCTGAATTGGCACACCCAGCGTGTTCACTGAAAAGCCATGGCTTGTACTGCGGCTGCTGCTTCGTTTCCGACGGCTGGCTCAGGCAGCAGCATTCTGGGACTCCTTTAGCGCTATACTTTCTCCTGGAGTGAGGGCAAAGAGGCATGGATAGTTCTTTATGCCATTTTCCTACTCTGAAGGGAGGACAACCCAGTCACTGAGCTAATAAGCAGGGGTAGACTCCATCAGACTTCACTCACAGACGTTTCTGTTGGTTGAGCCAAACACATACTATTTGTTGTTTCCATCTGTAGGATTCTTTTTGTTGTTGTTGTTGTTGTTAATTGCCCACAAAGTCACCCTGATGCCATGCCCTGGTTTTAACTGAATCAGGATACTGGCTTTTTCTTTCTGAGCACGAACATGATAGAGTGAATGAAATCTCACCTCCATGTGGATGAAGGCAGGGTACAGAAAAATAACCCATATTTCCTTGGGGCTGTGTTAGAACAAAGTGCTGTGAAGTCATTGAAACTCACCAGATTTATGAGGTCCCTCCTTCCTCAACCACACAAGGACTGCTAAGAGACACTTCCAGAGCAGCCAAGCTGTGTGGAAGAACTACCTAGAAGAAGCAGATCAGTCAAGCCGCCTGGAAAAAGCTCAGGCCAACTGAGCTTTCTGGACAAACACTTTCCAACCTATTGACCTGCCTGTAGGTTGTCCAGCATTCATGAAGTGTCATCCATGCTGGGGTAGGCCTTGGTGATCTATTCGTTTTTGAATCATTTCTATATTTAACTCCCATAAAACGCACTAGTTCAGCAAAATGGACTTTCGTAGTGTCCTTAAATTTGTCTGCCATTAATTCTCTGCTTGGAGCTCAGTAGACATTTGTTCATATCTCCCTGGGAATAGTGTCACCCAATGTTGCAAAGACTTGACCATATACATCAAACAACACAGATTAGCCTATAGCATCTAGCAAGATATTAAGAATATAAGATGTGTTGTTTGTTGTCAGACATAGACTATATCTTAACTACCTTCTCTACGTGTTGTTTAGGGTTTGGAGACAGACGAGAGATTGAGCTTCGAAAGGCCTCATCTAAGAATAGATCCAAAAAGAAAAACAAACCTCACGTGAAGTTTTGGCCAGCCTACAAACACTAAATGTTTTCCCAAAGAGCAATTCCTGTTGGTGTCAGGAGAGCAAATGGAAAAGATACCCTGATGTCTTACCTCTCGTTTGCTGCTGTATGGATACTATAGAACCTGTCTCTGTCTAGGGATGATTTCTTTGTGTCCCTTCTCCCTTAGCACTTCTTGGCCAGACTACTAGCGTTTTATTGAGCAGTGGGATCTCCATTCTGAGCATGGTTAAACGCTCTTCTGTACGTACTTTTTAAGTTCGATAAGGTAGCATTTCCAAAAGGAATAAGAAGAGCTTGGTTTGCATTTTGAGGTTGGCTACTGAAGTGAGTAGGTCATACTGTAAGGACATCCTGTGTGACACAGAAATAACTTCCGCTTCAGTCTCGGTCTCTCCTCACAGGAAATGACACCATAGGAATTCATGGTTTCCAGTGTTGACCTATTTATCATATTCTTGAATAAAAAGAAAGCATTTTGTTTTCTCTGCTGAGCTTCGTTAATAAATGCCTCTTGTATTATTCCCCAAACCCTCTCCCAGCATGCAAGTGGCCAAGAAGCCTCCCCTATGTTCCGTATTCATGCAGATTGTGTGTTGTCTCCAAGAATGAAGTGGTCCAGATCTCTTATCTTTGTCGATCTGATGGTGTAGCTGGGCTCTGAGATGTTATGGATTCTTCTTTCTTCCACCCTTTCTCTACCACCCTTTCAACCCCAGAACCCTAGATAAGAGAAAAAATGGATAGAGAGGGAAGGAAAGAACACCCCAAATAAAGTCAGGGGTCAGAAATGGGGCAATGGCATTACCATTAGACTACTTCCTGATGATTAGAGGCACCCAGGTCCTTGGAGCAAGTTCGATTTTTCCCTGTCAGGATGTCAAGATATCTAATTTGTTCTTCTTGTTTCTTCTTTGCATACAGCTACTTAACAAACCACAAACAACAACCCGCCAACAACCCAGCCCGCCTCTTGGGACCCTAGCATTATTACCCTCTGAATAGTCCCCAGAATTCCAAATGTCACACTGTCACAGAAACTATCTGCAGCTGCCAAAATCAGACCCCTGCTAGAATATGAAGCAAATCATGGTCAGCTGCTGTGGACAATCTAAAGCAGCCCCATATCCCACAACTGGGATTAAAACGAAAACATATTCTTATAATATTTCTGAGTTTTTAAAGAAACCAAAATTTTCACTATGTAACGGTCTTTATTTCATTGTATAATTCTCTATTTTATTGAAATGAGAAAAGGGGGAAAATTACTTGTAATGGAAGCCAGACAGTCAAGGAAAGTAATTTATTGTTGCCAGCGTACCATGGATACATCCCAAGAAAGGAATGCTCAGTCTCAGAGGACATTAACCAAAGATGTACATCAAAACCGCTTGTGAGGTTTGCTAGATATACTTGCCTGTGACTCCACTCCTAAAGGAAAAAAAGAAAAGATTGAAAATCTGTAAAGCTGGCGAAGGGTCTGCATTTGTGGATAGATCTATAAATACAGTGCTGCCCACCACCACCCCAGAGCTGTGAGCTTGTGTCTAAACCATCATTTCTCCATTTTCATTAGATCATTCCAATGTTCTTTCACTCAGTGATTCTAAAACATCATCTCTTGCCCAGTACAGTTCACACTGACAGAAAGATGTATCTTTAATCAAGAGGGCCAAACAACTTCAGGCTGGAACTATGGCTTGGCTAAATAGCATTTACTTCACGTATGTGAGGTCCTAGGTTCAAACCCCAGTACTGCCAACAACAGAGGGACAACACACCTTTTGTCCTAAGGCACACAGTAGGAGCTTACCTGGTTGTAAAACAAACTGAAGCAATTCAGAAAATGTTATTCTGCCACCGCAAACCCAGCCAGCATCTCTGAAACCTCCTGCGATGCTCAGCTACAGAGTTTACATATTCTAAGCAACAGCAAAAGTTTGTCCTTCACAATAGACAGGGAACAGTGTCTGAAACCAATGCTCCACGGTACATTCTAGAATTACAACACTGAAACAACAGGAGGCTCAATGCCTTCAACCCTCCCGGAGAGTTTACTTAAGGAAATCTTATTTGTTCGCTGAACTTTAAATCGAACAGGTTCTCCCTTTCAATTCCTTCAGAATCACATCTTGGTCGCTATGTAAGGAATCCAAAAACTAACACTGAAGAGGAAAAAACACTTTAAAATCTGAGAAACGATTACTTGTTTCCTCTAGAAACCCAGCTATTGGAGCACAATAGAGCAAGCAGACATTTTGGTGTCAGATGCAACAGAGTTGACGTCCAGCTCTCTCTGGCCATGTCTAGTTAATACCCATTGCTCCTCTTTTGTTTTGCTGTCTGGGCTTCACTGAGCTTACCTGGTTGGTCATCAGCAGACTCCATGGCAGGGTTGTTATGGGGCTCATAGGAAGGATGTTGTAGATAAAGTGCCAATACAGGCTAGATAGTCTCAAATGACTCAAATCATTATCAGTATATTGTTACAAAAATCAGGCAGATACAAAGAAGCCCTGTTTGCTTTTGCTTCACAGTTTCATCTTAATGAGATGAATTTCGAAGGAATCTAATGGCATTTGGAAAGTTCTTAATTGCCTTTTTGTACATAAGTACCAACTCTGATGTCTATGCCTCTCCATACATGAAGTATAAAATGTTAGCATGCATATGCATTTGCACTGGGATCAAACTAAAAACTTTAGAATGTCCTTGGATTCATTTGAAATCACTGAAGACTCAAAACCATTGAGTATGGTAGTGCATGCCTGTGATCCTAATACAGCGAAGGCTGAGACAGGGGAATCCTGAGTTTGGGGCAAGTGTAGGCTACATAGAAAGACCAGCACAAAATCGACTCAGTGGAGATGAGTCACTGCTTTGATTTAGAAAACTTTTTATTATGGGAGAAAGGCCTCCAACACAATATACAGTTAAAAGATCGCCGGTTCTTACAGAACTTAATGATAAATTTAAAGCAAGTGGCTCTAAACTGTACTTAGTTGTAAGTGAAGGGTCGAAAAACATTCAGATCTGTAAAGAATTAACATATTTAGGCCTTGAACTTGCTTAGGAGTAAGAGTCTGCATCAATCTTCATGTGCCCAGACAAGTGGGAACAGAGAGGAATAATCATAATCATAACTTCAGAAACTTGGAATGGAGGGAAAACTTGAAGTGTTTTATGAGTGGACCTTTCACAACAAGCATATAGTTCTTATAAATGTGTTGTACCAAATAACGTCGTAAAACGTACATAGCTGGGTGGCTGAAAGAATTGACCTGCATGAAGTTTTTAGCTTGCAAATGAACAAAAATACCTTTTAAAAGTATTGATACTTTACAGAGACTATTATATCTTAGACTTAAGGGAACATTTTATAAATGATCAGCTGTGGACAGAGAGTTTGTGATACTTGATCTTGAAGATGGTTTTTCAAGCAGTCTTTGAGGTGTCATGGGGGTCTTTTATACCATTTGAGAACATTATATCCAACATTTGTCCTGTCTATAAAGTTGTTTCCATTATAAAAGAATATCTAATAATTACTGGAGACCCAGATGCGAGCCAGATAGGAGGGAGAGATGGCAGGTACAACTCCTCCTCTCCTCCCCTTTCTCATGTTTAAAATATGGATCTATGGACTGGAGAGGTGGATCCGAGGGGAAACAGAGGCTGTGCAAGCCATGAGAACTGGAGTCTAGACCACCAGCCACATACAAACGCTGGGTGAGGACAGTGATTCACCTGTAATCCCAGCTCTTGTAAACCCCAGAGCCAGTTGGCTAGCTAGACTAGGCAAGTTAGCAAGCTCTAGTGTCAAGTAGGAAATCGAGTCTCAATATAGAAGGTGGAGAGTGGGTGGCATGGGTGTCAACCGCTTGCCTCCATGTGCACCTGTACAAATTCATAAATATACACACTCATACATGCTCAAGTATAAGCACTCATGTGTACACACTACACACACACACACACACACACACACACGTAGATCTTAAGAAAAACAGGGGTTCGGTGGTCATGGGGAAGTCAACTTCAACCAAGCTGAAGAACTCTGTCTTCTAAGGAACGAGTCACAGAGAAGCCTGGGTCTACAGTCAGGAAACCCTGTATCTGCTATGGGGTCCTGGGGTATGATTTTTCTTGGGAAGGCATGAGTAAGTCTCTATTTATCACAGATAGGGCACCAATGGAAAACCAAAAACAACCAATTCCACTCAAATCTAGCTTAGTGATTCAATAAATTTGTTGGAGTTAATCTCGGGAAATTAGGGTTACTGAGAAAAGATTCCAGGAGCTGCACCAGTGAAATTTACACCCCAGTCACACTGATAACACAAAAGCAGCACCACTGGCACGCCTGGCAGTTTCAGGCAATTCTACCAAAGTTTTCTCTCTTCCTTTACCTGTCCTTGGAGGTTGGGGGCTGGGGTTCCCAAATTATTTTAAGTTTCTTGTGAGTTTCATGAGCCTTCCGAACCTCTCACCATCCCTCCAGGAGGGGATGTTTCAAAGCAGAGGTAACAGCTGTGCAGCAAAGGATTGTCTTCGGACTATCAAGCAACAAGCAATCAATTTCTATCTGTTCATATTACTGTGAATTTGACATCTGCATGCATTAATCAACATCTCATCGCTGTACCAGAAAACCCTAAATAAACTATTTCAAATGCCCATGGTTTGATTATGATTTCAAAGATTTCAGCCCAAGCTCCTTGGCTGTGGGGCTGTGGAAGCATGGAACCAGGAGGAGCGTCCCAGAACAGGAGTGGGATTCAGTGTGTTCAATCCTGGAAATGAAGTGGGACCACTCCCTACCCTGCCTAAAGCCTGCATATCCCTGAGTCACATAGTGGCAGCCACGTTAAATTTTGGTCATGTCCAGCAAACACTTGGAATTCCTACTTATGCAAATGAGGCGTCCCCAGCATGGTGGCACTTACCGATGATGATGCTATATACTCGCCCCTATATCCCCTACTCATCCCTAAAGGTTTAAAAAGCCTTCGTTTCCCCTAATTAAATGAGCTGCTCCCAGCTCCAGAAAGCAGCATGTCTTCCGAGAAGTCTGTTTCTTGTCGCTCACTAGCTCCTGAGATCTCCATTATCCCAGCTCTTCTCAGCTCTCTTCTCCCTTCCCTGGGTCCACTGGTTGATCACACCGTTAAATGGGAGGTGGGAGGGGGGAGAGTGGGAGCGACGCTTGGCTGCATCAGTGTAATACTGAAATGAGTCTTGACATCATGGTCAGAAATATATGGTGCTGCGAAGCTGCTCACCAGACAGCAAGAAAGTGGGACGGCAGGGCTGGGACAAGATACCGCTTTCACAGCATGCCGCCATGACCATCTTCTTCCACTACATCGGCTTCTATATGAGGGGTGTGTGTGTGTGTGTGTGTGTGTGTGTGTGTGTGTGTGTAAACTTAAAGGAGAACGGGTTTATTTTAGTTCACAGTTTGAGACTGAAGCAGCTGGTCACATCAAATCTGTACTCAAAAAACAGGGAAAGATGGATCCTCTGCTCAGAGAATAGCCTTGCCCACAATTAAGGTGGGTAATTTCCATATCAATTCAGTAATCAAAAAACTCTCCCACAGGCATGCCTAGAGGCCAGTCTCCCAGGTGATTCTAGCTTTGGTCAAGCTGAAAACACTAATCAAAAAACGAAAGAACAAGCCGGGCAGTGGTGGCACACGCCTTTTTTTTTTTGGTTTTTATTCGAGACAGGATTTCTCTGTGTAGCCCTGGCTGTCCTAGAACTCACTCTGTAGACCAGGCTGGCCTCGACTCAGAAATTCACCTGCCTCTGCCTCCCAAGTGCTGGGATTAAAGGTGTGCGCCACCACTGCCCGGCTAAAATGTGTTGCCCAGGCTTGCCTCGAACTCGTGATCCTCCTGCCTCTGCCTCCTTCAGCAAATCCTCCCGGCGTGCGCCACCACAACCGGCTTTAATCCCAGCACTTGGGTGGCAGAGGCAGGCGGATTTCGGAGTTCGAGGCCAGCCTGGTCTACTGAATGAGTTCCAGGACAGCCAGGGCTACACAGAGAAACCCTGTCTCAAAAACAAAACAAAACAAAACAAAAGAACATGAGCCAAATTTCTCTAAAGCCAGTCTTCTGAGGGTTGTTTCATTGAAGACTGAGTCTTTAGCACCGGAGTCTTCGGGAGTTATTTTGTAGCTGCAGCAAGCACAGGAAAAGCTGCCACGTTTATATTCTGTTTTGACATTGTACAACCTCCCTTCTAAGACTTGCAGCGTTTACATCACACTTTATGACCACCATTAGTTAATATGTCCAGATTTTATTTTAGGTTTGATTCATTTTAGTGCTCATTGGTAACACTGATACAGACTTCAGCATCACACACCCTAACCATGCTCAGACGCCTATGAATGTAGAACACAGGAGTGAGGCCCTTCAAAATTCCTATGTGGTTGAATGGTAATTTGACTGACTCTGGGCTCACACCATTTTTTTTTTTTTTTTTTTTAAATCTCTAGAAACAGCCTCTGTTTTTCTTCTCCTCTTCTACTAGGGTGCTTGTAGATCTTTCGAAGAAAAGTGTCACAAACGTATGTGACCATATCGGTCACATATTTAACCATTTTTTAAAAAATGTCTAAGACCCTGTAATATGTAGAATCCTGACAATCTAATTTTTTTTATTTTGCTATTTAATTTAAATTTTGCTCTGTTATCATCTTTAGAAACACTATTTTTTGTTTTGTTTTGTTTGTTTTATTGTTTGTTCACATAGCCCAGGCTGGCCTCACACTCCTTGTATAGCGGAGACTAGATTTGTACTCTTGATCTTCCTGCCCTGCCTTCAGAATGCTAGGATTACAGATATGCACCACCATGCCTGCTAGCTCAACTCTCTCAACATTTTCATCAATTCAACAAATATTAAATAAAGTTGGCCTGCTCCTCATGTCCCCAGGTGTCAAACGCTGTTCAACAAGCCAAGACTAGAATAATGAACAGAATGGGAAGTTTCCACTCCATGGAGCATGACTTTTAGAGAAAGAGGCAGAAAATAATTAGGCAAATAGAAATTAAACAAGATCAAGTTGGATAGAGGTAAGTTCCAGGAAGAGGTTTCAGGGTGGTAAAATGGTGTGACTGCCATAAAGCAGGGGATCAAAGGGATGTCACAGTTTCCATGGAACTGTGAGGGACTTGAAGAAGCCATTCACCCAGATAGTCTTTCTTTGTCACAGTTTGCATCCAGCCTCTTAAAAGTCCTGCTGAGGAATTTCAAAAAGTGACTTCAAAGTGGATCTTGAGTCAGACCACTTCTCACCATGTTAGCTGTCACGATGCAACCGTTGCTTCCACTTGAACCCTTTCCATCCAGTATCCACAGGGACTTCTGAAAGATAAGTCACATTATGTTGCTGCCTTGCACATAGCTCAGCAATGGGTTTCTATGACAGTTATTTCCCCATATTTCTTCTTCCTTTAGTAATGGAATCATCCAGTTTGGGCTGGACACATTTCTCACTTACCTTTACAGCAAGTTTTAGCTGTGTCATTAACGGCTGGCTAATGAGTAGGTCAGACACAGAAGGGTGTGAACAGTTGTGAGGTTCTACTTGCAAAAAGAAAAAGACTGTCCCCCTCTTTCCCCTCAGGTGTTGGCTGCAGTGAGGACCCACAAGAGAGGATACTGCTGTCTGCCATGCATAGAATGGCAATGCCTGCGTGTGATGAACAGAGAAGAAGCAGAGCCCCTGGCACTGTGGAGGCGTTGAACCATTATTACACGGAGAAAATATTTCTGTGTTCTTCCAATCACTGCCCTCTAGGAATGTGAGTGGTGATCATGTGTGGTATTTCTGGATTGTGTTAAGTAGAGGAGGAGGAGGAGGAGGAGGAGGAGGAGGAGGAGGAGGAGGAGAACAAGAAGAACAAAAAGGAGGAGGGGAAAGAGGATGGGGAAGGAGGAGGAGAGGGAGGAGGGGAAGGAGGAGGAAGGGGAGGAGGAGGGGGAGGAGGAGGAGGAGGAGGAGGAGGAGGAGGAGGAGGAGGAGGAAGAAGAAGAAGAAGAAGAAGAAGAAGAAGAAGAAGAAGAAGAAGA
>JADRCH010000054.1:6365078-6415844 GCA_019843965.1 Rhynchomys soricoides | reverse complement strand
GAAGAAGAAGAAGAAGAAGAAGAAGAAGAAGAAGAAGAAGAAGAAGAAGAAGAAGAAGGCAGCCTTGTCTTTCTTTGCCTCTGCACAATGGTAACAAAATGGTAGCCATGTTGAACTCAGAAATGAAAGCACCACCTTGAGGGTATTAGCATCATTATCATTATAGGGTTCTAGGCGTGTATTTCTGGATAATTACATGAGAAAGAAATAAATGTGCCATATATTGGAACTTGGGGACAACCAGAATCTTTTGGCCACAGCCTCTTAGATTCTGTGTAAGTGATGTATTTCTTGTTATACTTAGTGAATCTCAAGGTCCTTAATTGGAAGAAGATTGTGTCTCTTTCACAGGAGGACAATACAGTGCCTGGAACAAAATGAAAAAGTGATAAGTCCCCTTCTCCACCCCAGGTTCATCCAGCACATGATTTTAGTGCCTGGGACTCTGAGATCAGTGTAGCTAAGTTTTAATGGGGCCCTAATACATTAGAAAACATATTCCTTTTTTTTTTGGTTTTTCAAGACAGGGTTTCTCTGTGTAGCCCTGGCTGTCCTGGAACTCACTCTGTAGACCAGGCTGGCCTCAAACTCAGAAATCCGCCTGCCTCTGCCTCCCAAGTGCTGGGATTAAAGGAGTGTGCCACCACTGCCCTGCAGAAAAAAATATTCTTAAAAGGATAGTCTCACTAGACACGCGTGTCAGGATGTGTCATGTTATAATCTGTCTTTAAAGAGTCTCCAGCTCCTTGGAAAAGTGGATAGAGATTATGTGCGTTGTAGCTGTCACGGAGAGCTTTCTGTCCAATCTGCAGCTGATTTCCCCATTCCTCTCAGAGCACCAACAGGAATGAGTACACTAGGCACACTGTGGCAGAGGCTTGGTGTGTTAGCAAAGTGTGGCATGGGTGTTTTGCTTAGAGAACTAACGCTTGTAAATGTCAAACCTGCTGCTAGCACATCAATTAAACTGCATGCCGATCAGAGTCCTAGTCAGGATGTTCGTGGGACCTGGAAGACAGGCTCGACTTTACCTAGTTCCCATCAGCTGTTGAAACTGCAGGAGAAAAGGGAAACCAATGGACTTTCAGCTGAATACCAAAATGAGATAGTTGTGTTGCATGCAATATTTCCTTTACCCTCAACATTCTCGAAATAGCCAATTTGGTCCTAGTTTCATTGCTGGGGAAATGGGTTTGGAAGCTCGGGCTATTTGATTAGGAATGGTGAACAAGACCCCTTCCATGCCTGTATCTAGCCAATGTCTGTGCTCTCCCCTCCACCTCAGCTCCAGCCTGTCCCCACTCTGCATAATTGCTGCCTCTGACCATGGGAGCGAGAAGTGACAGCTGTCGGTAGGAGTCTGGAGGCTGGCATTTCTGTTACCTCTGTTCATGACTTTGAGCACGCTGGACTCCAGTTGCTTTGTCTGAATACATGGGGTCCTAGAGTTGAGATAGATAATCTCTAAAGCCCACATTTAGCCTCTATAGGGAAATGGGATGTGGACCCTGTATCTGGCACAGGAGTAAAAGAGCCCCACCTTAAGCACTCTAGAGCAATTTCTTGCTGTTCTCAGGTTTTCCCTCCCCCTTCTTCACGTCCACACCCTCCCAGCACAGCTTCCTGCGTTGTTCAAGAAAACCAAGAATTAGGCGTTTTAAGCATTTGATATTTATTAAGCAATTCCCAGATAGCAAGCATTGTGCTTGGACTGAGCTGATAAACAGAATTCACCTGATTTCTTCCCTCATGGTACCTCAGTACACTTCAGCCCTGGACACAGGCCACTCAAAAACAACTGAACATTTTTAAAAGTTTGAATAAATGGATAAATAAAAAACAGAAGGCAGACGGAGAGAAAGAGGGAGAGAGAAGAAAGACGGGGCAGATAATTCAACGGGCGACATGTTTGCTGTGTAAACATGAGCCGAGTTCTACTCTCAGAGCTTCCGTGAAAAAGGGGAACGTGATCATGTCTGGCTGCAGACCCAGCATGTGGGCAAGAGGAGACAGGCAGATTTCTGGAGTTTGTTCTCCAGCCAGCCTAACAGAATAGCAAGTTCCAGGTCAGTGAGGGACCATCTCAAAGAATGAGGTGGAAAATTGGTAAGGAACAACATCCGAGGTTGACTTCTGACCTCTACATACATACCGCTATGCACATGCGTGAACACAACATACATACATACTTCACACACACACACACACACACACACCAGAACATTCCCCAAGTCATGACTCTTACAAATCTTCTTTCAGGGTCTGCTCCATTCATGTTTATGCCCTAGCTCTTATGTAAGCTTCTGAGAATTACTGTTCACATTTTCAGTTTAGAACTTGATACTTACACACAAACCTACTAAAAATAAGCCCATATACACTTCTGGATACATAAAGCATGCTACATGCCAAGGTAGGAAATATCTAGAAAACAGAAATTAATATATAGTGACTGAAAGAAGACTGGTGTGGTCTGGGGCCTGGAGAGGAAAGGAACCAGAAAGGGGCATGGGGAATTTCAGGGGCAGGGTGGACCTTTTGTATTTTGATTATAGGGATGGCTTCATCGGGGTATGCAGATGTCAAAACTAATCAAGTTGCATGCATGGTTTATTATATGCCAACTAGAAGTCAGTAAACTATCAAGAAAGGAAAAAGTAACCAACCTGTGTATTTGTTAAACAGCCGAGTAAGTGTGCTTAAGACTTGGGGATAGGTAAGGAAGGTGGAAATTAAGGTGTGTCTGAGCAATGAGAGCGAGCTTAATCCTGTTATCTCATGTGACAGGAGTTGAAGCATTCACCGCAGAGTTGAAGGGAGTTGCTGGGAAGATCTTTTGCCACATAAACATAGGTTTAAAAAAAAACAAAAACAAACAAACAAAACAAAACACCCAAAAAACAAACAAACAAAAACCCAAAACATCAACAGCAACAATAACAGCAGCAGCAGTGCAGTTGCTTCAAGGTCAGTGTAGAACGGTCCACTATTGTTTATGTTTTTGAGGTGGTTTTTCCTCAGGAAACCATTCAGAGGAAAAGCCTCATACTTCTGTGTGTCAGCCTTCTTTATCCAACGCCATGTTAAGGGTGTCACATTAGTGTTCTTAAATCAGCCAGGGTAAGAGCTTTGACGCTCCCAGAACCAGCCTATACTGTAATATCAGGGTTTACTTGCCCAAAGTGTTGACTGCTGAGCAGACATCATACAGATGCAACAAGAGTATGATAGTTTCTAAATTCATAAAACTGTTTATGGTTCAGGGCTGGGGAGATGGCCCAGCTGGTAAAATGCTTCCTGTGGAAGTGTAAGGACCTTGTTCAGATCCCCAGCTTGCCTGTGATACCTAGGCATGGTGGAAGGGATTGGTTGGCATCCCAACATCAACATCCGGTCTGGACCCACAAGTGTGTGCATGCTCTCTCTCTCTCTCTCTCTCTCTCTCTCTCTCTCTCTCTCTCTCACACACACACACACACACACACACACACACACACACACACACACCACGGCTGGCTGGAGGGAGGTGTCGTTTACCCTCCATAGTCTGGATTTCACTTCTCTGGCTTCATCCACATCATGTGAGAGTCATCCCTGCTGTTAACAAACCTGGAATCTCTAAGAGAAGAATGAATCTGCAGGGAAGCAAAGGCAGGAGAGAGGAACAGTGATTCAGAGGTAGCTGTTGCTAGAGCTTTGCTTCCAAGGGCAGGCCTGAGTATAGAGTTAACTGAGGGAAGGGAGCTTTGGGCTAGAATCCCTGCCTTGGAGGTCATCTGGGGGTCATAGCTTCTGGGGAACATCCTAGGACCTGGACTTGCCTTCAAGGAGGAAGTGGAGGATTTACAAAAGGTAAACTGTGTCTTGTCCCAGGAGAGACACCAAGGAAAGGATTTGTAACTGATAGTTGGAGGATTAGGGACACAGGAAATGAACATCGGACAAGAGAGAAAGGGTTTTTGTAGACAAGGCAGATAGCTGACTTGAAACTGAGCTGCCTGTACTTTTGCAGAAAGAACCCGTATTAGTGCAGTTGCTTGGTTAAAACTTTTGGTTTGAGAAAGGCAACCAAGGTACTGGAAGAGAAAGGAGAATCAAAATCTCATTTTTAAAGAATATTGGAAAGACACTGGGGTGGTGGTGGTGGTAGTTGTGGTTGTGGTGGTGGTGGTGGGGTGTGTGTGTGTGCGCGCGCAGGTGTGTTATGGGTAGGATCTTTTTTCACCTTCTGATACACAAAATCCTGAATGAACTAAAAGAAGAGAAGATCACACCCGTGGCTTTGTGTTCGTTTATTCATTCAGAGATTTGCTATGTCTATTTCGAGTCATAGGCCTGATGTCTTTGGCTGGGAGATGTTACCTCCCCTAAAACTTTGCTGATGCCAGTGACTAAGAAAGAAAATACCCAGTGCTCAGGATCCAGAAGAGGGAAAACAAGAGTCTCCCTTACACCTCTGCAGGAGGGGAGAAAGTCTTTGCTGACATGTTCATTTTAGACTTCTTGCTCCGGAAATGGTAGAAGAGAGCTTTCTATGTCTTTCAGACATCAAATTTGTGATGCCCCATTAGGTGGCTCAAGGAAAACAAGACACGTCTTCAAAAGGCAGATACAAGGCTGGAGAGATGGCTCAGAGATTAAGGCCACTTGTTCTTGTAGAGCAGTGGTTCTCAACCTTTTTAATGCTGCGACCCTTTAATGTTGTGATGACCCCCAACCATAAAATGTTTGTTGCTATGCCGTAACTGTAATTATGCTACTGTTCTGAATTGTAATGTAAATTTCTGATGTGTAGGCTATCTGATACATGACCCCTGGAGGAGTCGAGATCCTCAGGATGAGAATTCAAGTTTGATTTTCTGCACTCATGTGGCAGCTTCCAAACAGTTCCAGGGAATGTGATGCCCTCTTCTGACCACATATATATGGTAGCCAGACAGAGGTACGCAAAACACTCATATACTTAAAATAAAATGTATCTGGAATGACTGTATATTTTAAAAAGCACATACACCCTATGCCAGACCAAAATAGGACTCTTTGGGCAGTAGACCCAAAGATCCACATGCTGTAGTGTTACTCTGAACTTTGGAACAATCAAGTTTAACAAAGACTGGAAAAGAGCAACCGAGTATGGCGTTGGTCTCCCAGAACTCAAGTAGCTCAGTGCTGCAAGATGTTTTTGAAATAAAAATATACATTTCACAGGCTGCCGGCCATGTTCTTAACAAAATACCCAAGACGATTAGGCAGTGGTATGAGATACCCAGATTATTAGTCATTGGACCTCTATAACTACGTCAGTGCCGACTGGTCAGCAACTGGAGGCCCAAGGCTACAAACACAGCAGCAGGTCTGGTTTGGATGGGAACCTTTTGTGTCTGGGTGTGTTCAGAAGGAATAAGGAGAGCTGACCCGTCAGGACTAAGCCCCAGCAGGTGAACAGAAACCCAAGCTGCAGACATAGTGGAGAATGTGGGCGGTACAGATAACAAACACAGCTAACCTTCAGGGGAGGGTAAGAACTGACAGGCAAAGGAGGAAAAAACATGCATCACAGTCTACACTGGGAGCTTTCATTCCTTCAGAGGTGGGCAAGGAAGAACAGATGAGACTGGAGAAAACATCTCTTCTACAAACAGATCTGCCCAGAGCACAGAACCCAGGCAGATGACCCTGAACTTTGGCCCTGCCCTCAGTAGAATATATAAATATACCTTCAAGCACTGATCATATGTCTTTTACACAACTCCCATGGCTGGCAATACAGTTCAGCTGATACAGTGCTTGCCTTGCAAGCATAAGAACCAGTGTTCAGTGTCCAAGAATCTATATAAAAACCTGCTTGTGGTGGCAATGCACTTCTAACCCCAGCACTGGCTGGAGGGAGAGGGGCTATCTCTGGGGTGCACTTAGTATGGTTCAGGACAGTGAAAGACCCTGCTTCAACAAGCATGATGGAGGGGGCCCAAGGAAGTATGTCCAGTGTTACCCTGTGGCCAGTGCACACACACATACATACTCTCTTACACACACATACACATCTCACACAAACATACATCCCACACACATATACATCCCCCCACCACACACTTACATACCAATACACATACACACACCACACACACACATACATAAATACACATACATAAACCATACATACACATACACTACACAGACAGAGAGAGACAGAGAGAGAGAACCAAGGAAAAGAAGTTTCCTGTGAGTGGGCGGAATCAAAGATAACAAACTCTTGAACGTGGTGTATGGCAAGCCCCAGTGTGCAGCTCAGGTGACTTTGCATGGAGAGAAGGAAGCAGCAGGAAGAGAGGCAGTAGAGCAATGAATGTGAAGACTGGAGGAAGCTTTTGATATTCGCCCTGCACTGTGCCAGCCAGTTTGCCAAATGTTGGTAGCTGACTTGCAGTGTTATTTTCAAGACAGATGACAACTTAGTATACCAACCTTCAGCAGAGTGCCTCACGGGGCAGAGGGTCGCAAGCCATAGCTGTTCATCTTACTGTCCTCAGTACCCTCTCCCTTAGGAAAACCTTGTCTTCCAAAGAACTGAAAAGCTAGTACTTTGAACTGTACCATTCCCACACACCTGCCCTGAGAGGACTTGCTCCCCATTTCCTGCCTCCATGACCCACTCCTATCTTCAAAGCCTTCCCCACAGCTGCCCTATGAAGATTTCTCTGAGTCTTAAGAGTTGCTTTCCTTTGCACACCCCCCCCCCCCGCCATTAATGGTAGACTGCAGAGGCCCTGTGACTAAGTCTGTACCCTTCACTCCAGTCCTCCAGGTCCAACGAATACCTGGTCCAGAAACGCCTTCTATTGATGGCTTGTGCATCCATAAGACCACGATCCTGACTGTCATCTTAGAAAAGCAGTCCTGTTGAGAGCCCATCGATCTTAATGTTCTCTGTCTGGCATTAACAGATGGGGAACTGTGTGCTTGGAGCTTAATAAAGCAGAGGCTAAAACTTAGGAATGCTGCCTTTTGCATGGTGCAGAGTCCAGGAGGTGCCCCAGAGACATAATGAACAGGAAGAAAGTAACTTTAGAAAGTGTGTCTGTCATATGTCCAAAGGTCTGAACCACTTTAGGCCACTCATGATCTTTCCGCCTATGTCTCTCACCTCAGCCCAGGTCCCTATGATGAATGCCTACATCCATACATTTGCTCAACTAGAGAGAAGCCAGCAACACTCCATGCACCTGGTTGGCACTGCCTCATGTCATTAAGGTCGTTTGAGTCATTTCCTCTGCTCTGATTCCATGCTTAGTGAAAAAGCTCTCACAAAGAGCAGCCCTGGAAGGCAGGCAACACACTGTCCAGGGTACAGGGATTTTCACTTTCTTCCTTCCTTCCTTCCTTCCTTTCTTTCTTTTTCTTTTCTTTTAGTTTTTCTTTCTTTTTTTTTAGTATTCCTTGAAATTGAACATAACCGGCCTGCTCCTTAGAAAGAATTCTGGTCTAAAGAAAAGCGGTGGTAAACTAACCTGGCTGCACATGGGATATTCGTGAGTCTGAGTTAAACCAGCTTGTCCTGACCTGTAATAAGTGAAGCGATGACCAATGATTCAACAAGGACACCAGTTATAGACATAAAGTTGGCTGGTCACTTATGACATGGCTCATGTGAAACCTCCGGAACATCACAAAAGGTAGTAATGCTGAACCAAAACCTTGATCTCGATATGAAGGCTCAATGAATTGAGGGGAATTGGTCCTGAGCTCCTTTGTGACTGTAGGCCATGGCTTTCTGTCACCCCTTCTTCCAAGTTTCCTAAGTGCTAGACTATGCACTCTAGCATTTCGGTCTCCTAGTGACACTGCAAGCTGGGAAACGGGCATTTGTTTATATTTCACTCAAAAACAATGGAGATCTGATGCATTATCCAAGGTCACAGGGCAAGAGTTGAACCAGTTGGAGAGTTCATGCGTTTATTAAATGGTTATGTGTTTTTTGTTCTCTGTACAGGGAAAGAACACGTGTGCTAGAATCTGGCAGAGCTATTTTGGACTCACAACTTGTGCCTGTGCCAGCCAGCCACAGAAAGTAGCATCATTCATTTCTCTAGGCCCCGTTGTCTTGTCTGTAACATGGGATGACATATACTCTAAACCGTGTGACAAGTCAAGAATAAGATAGAGTTATAGAGATTGATACTGCACCAGAACACAGTTAGGCACATGATAAAGATGCTGCCACCACTGCCTCTTCCTCCTTCTCCTGCTCCTTCTACCCCTTGCTAAGATGTTATTATGTGTACTAACTGTTACTATGTATACTAGTGACATCAGGTACCCAGGCACTAATGTACACCTGGCCACAAACTGTCTGCTCACTCCATGTGATAAAATAATTACACTGTTTTCCTTTTTCTTTGCCTCATATATTTTTTCTTTCTTTCTTTTCTAAACAATTCCCTTGGTCTTCTACCGTGCACACGTAGGTCCTACTATCTTTAATACTCCCATACCAAGTGTTATATTTTTACACCTCTCTTATTATTTGCCACTGATGTTTACCAGAGCAACCCAGGCCTTAAGGAAAGGGTGGGAAAGTCTAGTTATTCTTGATTAGGAGCATAGCATTTCCAGCACATGTCTTAATTTTGTTTTCCTTGGGTTTGCATATTACTGAACCCAGAGAATGTAGTCTTCAATAGGTAAGTTGATAAATTATAATTGTCCTTTTCAACATTTTGGGGTGAGTTGGAGGCCTCCGGAAGAGGGAAAAGAAAGAACGACCCTTGGCTTGGCAATTCGATGCTTTTCACTGTGGAATTAATTCCCTGGATAAATTGGCAACAGGCTGAACAGGTTCATCTAGAGCTTTGGCTCCCTGTACAATGCACTTCATAATCCCAGGGCAGTCCACCCAATACACAGGTTCCCAGGCCCTGGGAGGGCACAAGAGCAGGGCAGGCATTGTGTGCAGAGCTAGATTTCACGGCCACCAGAAGTCTGAAACATAGACACTACCCACACAGCACAGACGCTCTTCAGAGCTTCAGAGTCAGGATGGCTGACTCCCACCTACCTGCCCTCTCCCATTCTGCTGCAGGGCCCCAAAGCATTCCTACTGATCCATATTGTTAAGTCTCTTGAAAGGACAACAGGTAGAAACCACTGGTTGTATGTATGTGCATAAGGGTAATTTCCAAAACCAGAGAAGGGCGCCTGACAGCTCGAATGGAACCCTTCTTTCTATGGTCTGTCCCATTCCTCCTTCTCTGAACCACACACTGAAAGGCTGGAGGAAAGGGAATCAGCAAAGTCCTCCAAACTCTAAGGATACCCAGTCATTGTCCATTGGGATTCAGAGATGGAGCCAGAATGGAAGAGCAGCCCAGAAATGAACATCATGAGTAAAGGTGTGAGAAACCAGCAGGCAGGTATTGAGGGGATACCCAGCAAAGCCCACTAGGACTGAGCTCAGTTTCCTTCGTCTTTGCATCTCACACAGAACTGCACATATCATTACTTAGAATGGGCATGAGACAGACAATGAACAGCCATGCATTCAACTAGTGACTCATTGAACTCATTGAATTGAAGCTAAAGGGTCCAGGGCTTCTTTACTTCCCTGATGTCTTCCTATGAAACCAGAATAGCTGAATGTGCTAGACAGGTCCTCTGACTGTTGCCAACGAACCACTCCATGTCCTGTGTACTTCCTTCCCTCCTTGACTCAGGCTTAACCACACACCTAATTTTGACTGATGGGACATCATGCAAGTCAAGGCTTCAGGGACAGCATATTGGGGCTTGTCTGCATTGCTGAGAAAACCATTCAAGGAGACCCAACCAAGAAGAGAGAGAGACCCTGATACTACATGGAAAAAAGAAAAAGATTAGCCATGCAAGCTCCCAGCTGAGCTTCACCCAGAGTACAAAGTGATGAAAAAGAATAAAATGTTAGCTGTATATGAAACATTAGTTTTAGAGATTATCGCCCAACAATAGAAGACTGGGGTGATCGACTTTTTTATGGAATTGTCAGGAAAAAGCAATAGCGTGCTGTGGAAGGGCCTTGAAAATGGACAAGTGCTATTTGTAACCCAGAGTGTAGATGCAGGTCAACCTTCATGGTGATTTACCACTCCGAATCCACTTACGAATCAGCCCGAGGGCTCGAGAGTCACCTTTCCTGGCAAATGGAGACCATCACAGAAAACCACAAGTGGACACAGCACAGAGGTGAACAGATTGTGGGGAACGCCCCTACATCACAGCTCCTGCATGAGTGTGTCAGGAAACATTTCAGAAGGATTGTAAGAGACAGAGTGTCAGGAAGTCTGCTTCTGAGGGATTCTCTACTATAACTAAAATTCTGGAACCCTCACCATACACTTGAAGTAGAGAAGAAGAAGACAGAGGGAAGGGAGAGTCAGTGTGGCAAGGGAATGGGGCTCCAGGGCAGTGCCGATATCCAGAGATGACCAAGTCCAACGAAAGTAAATGGCATGAACCACCTTCTCAAGAAACTGAGTGGTCAGTCAGTTTATTCATCTGCAATGAGAACTATTTCAAAACCACAGGGTTAGCCTCTTTTGGGTGGGAAGGAAAAATGATTGCTCCAGGCAAGCAGGTTCCTTGAATCAAGAAGGGTTTCTTATGTGGAAACATGAGGAACAAAGGACAGAGAACTCTGAACATGGAGTACTGGGGCTGTGCTAGCGGGTCGTCACACTGGCTTCCTTTCTTATGCTTGGAATCTTCACCTGTTTCCAGTTAGAATGCTTCCTCCTCTCCTTGTCGATTGGTTCACAGGGTTGTGGGAAAATTAAGTTAAGGAGACTTCTCTCTCTCTCTCTCTCTCTCTCTCTCTCTCTCTCTCTCTCTCTGAAAGGAGCACAGAAGCCCTGTGTGTGTGTGTGTGTGTGTGTGTGTGTGTGTGTGTGTTAACATGGGCATCTTCCTCTGTTTTTAAGACAGGGTCTGTCACTGAACCTGGAGCTCACCAATTGCCTAGGCTGGCAATCAGTGAGCCTTTAGGATCGCTCTCTCTCTGCCTCCCCAATGCTGGGATAACAGGCCCATGCTACTGCTGGAGGCTTTTCTCCCTTCCTCCCTCTTTCCCCCCTTTCATTTTATGTTAATGCTGGGGATCCAAGCTTGTATATTTCTGCTTATGACCCAAGTGCTCTTTAATCCACTCACTCTTTAATCTCTTCAGCTCTCAGCAAGTCCGTCTTTTCTGAGAAACAAAACAATTGAAGGGCTGGGAAGTTCCTAAGGAACCATTGACTCCAAGGCCACCTCAGGCGCTCCTCTGGACTCTCCTTCCTGTAACAGATGCCCATGTCAGCTCTCTCTGTTACTGATTTTTGAAGTCCAGGCTCTGTTTGCTTCTATGGCAGTCTTTCTATTGTACTGCCATGTCTTATCCATCTTCTGACCAGCCCCAGCAGTCAATGGCACGCAATGGTGCTCACTAAATGTACACAGCATCCACCACAGAGGCTCAGGCGGCTCATGTTTCTGATATCACAAGAGCATCTCAGAATGTCATCTTACCATTCATTGTGTCCAGGTGTTAGCAGGAGGAAATGAAGACCACGGAGATCAGCCATCCATTTACTGGCAAACTTCTGCTCAGAGAAAGAGCCAGGGCCACTTATGAACTTCCAATGCCCCTGGCCAGCAACCCTCTCAGTTTCCTGAATTTTAGATCTCTCCTCTCTCTTTTCTTATCCCTCATTCTTGGCAGTGAGGTTGGGGGAAGGGTATCCCAGTAATATTTGCAGGTCAGGGACCTAACCTATGCTCACGAACATCTCATTGAAACGATTCTTGCAGACCCTTCCCCACAGGTCTGAGGAGCCAGTTCACTGTGGTATAGAACTAGCCAGACATGGGTAAGGCCTTAAGTTCAATCATCAGTTCTGCAAAAACCATCACACACTCCTCCACGGGACGGGGAACTTAGTGTTGGATGGAAGTGTGTAATTGGTGGTGGGGGGGGAGTGTAAAGCAGAAAGAGCAGTGTGGAGACACTGTTGGTGGGTCTCAGCTCTCCTGGCAGGTGAGGTAGAATGCCTACACTCCATCCCATCCACCCTGTGCAGCGGTGTTCTCCCAACATCTGGGGCCCTCAGCACCAATGTCAAAGGACTGGCCCATCTACCAGCTTACAAAAGGCCAGAGAGAAGTGCTGCAGCCACAAACAAGATTCCCCTAACCTTTAAACAAATAGTTTACAAATTTACTTTCATTAGTATTCAGACCTTCTAAGTTGGCCCAATTACAGCCATGCTGGGTCTTATAAATACTCCTAATATTCATTTAGTGTGTATGTCTCTCCTGCCATCCTTCCTTTGCAAGCAAATGTCTGTCTTGTTAATTCCCTCTGACAGTGTGGGAGACAGTTCACTTCAGCTCAGTTTACAGCTCCACATATCCCTTCCACGTTTGCACAGTTTAGAACTCTGGAAAGTTGACATTTTAGGTCGGATATGGAGTGGGGCTAGAAGGGCCTTACTAAGCTCATCAGGAGCGAGAAATACCCAGAAGTCATTCTCTTAATTTGAATCTATCCAAATCTAAACTTGTCCCGGGGAACTTTAAAAACCATTGGTTGCCAGGACATCGCCTCAAGGGGTCTAATTGAAATCCGGTATGCCACTTGGTCATTTTGTTTGTTTGTTTATTTCTTTTAAAATCACCAACTTATTTCCACATTGAAAACCACTGACACGAATTTCTCATTGCTCTGCTCACTGTGGGGGTGACCAAAAGAGAGTTAGCACGCAAAAGGAGCCGGGGTGAGAGTTAGCAGAGTTATTCCCAGCGCAAGGCAGTGAGTGAAGCAGGAAATCTGGCACCTGCGCTTTTAGCAGCCCACCAACGCTGCAAGGTCCGGAAAAAAAAAAACAGCGCGTGCGGCGATGCTACACATGCAGCCCGGGAAGGGCGTGGCGGATGGGCGTGGCTGATGTGGGCCCCGCCCCTGCACGCCTATCGGCGCCCGGTGCGGGCCCTGACGTCACTCTTGTCAGGGCAGCGGCACATGGACTGCCTGATGCGCTGAGCCCGGCGCTGCGGGGCCGCGGAGCGCGGGGAGCAGCGGCCGCGGCGGGGAGGGGGGTGGGGAGGGACGGCACAGCTTCGGGTGCTCGTGCAAGGGTCCGGGGCCCGCGCTTTGCCTTCTGCTCATCTTCAGCCATCTACGATTTTTTTTTATCCTTTCTTTCCTCTCCCCCCCACCCCCCTTGCAATTTTGAACATTTTGCAAGACTGAGTGTTGGAGGCAGGTGAGAAAGAGCATCCTGCACAGGGCCGGAGGAGACCGCGGCGCTGGGTGCGCTTTTCCTGGACTGTCAGCACCTAGAACCCGAAAGTTTTTTGTTTTTATTTTGATATTTGTATGCTGATGTATTTACAAAGACAGAAGTGATTTCTTTTTTTCTTCTTCCTTGTCTGCACTGTTTTGAAAGCGAGTACTTTTGGTTGGCAAAGGACGGAGGAAAAAGCTCTCATCATTTCGGGGCGGCGATTGGCCTTCTTTTTAAAAGACAATTGCGTGCATCACGATGGAGAAAATGTCCCGACAGCTCCCCCTGAACCCCACCTTTATCCCACCTCCCTATGGCGTGCTCAGGTCCCTGCTGGAGAACCCGCTGAAGCTCCCCCTTCATCCTGAAGACGGTGAGCGTTGCCTCGGCAGCTGGGCTAAGGGACGACACTCCCAGGGACCCCCTGGTCGGCCGGGGACCAGCATCTTTCTTCCCCTTGCTTCGCTTTAGTGAAACTGGGGAGGGGGCTCACTCCCTCTTTCTCCTCCAATGCAAAGGGGATCCCTCCAGGGCAACATTTGAAATAGCGCTGGGAAGCTGATTCGCTGGCCTTTCTAGGTCTGTCCTGCTGCGCAGGTGACAGGTGAACTTGACAGGTCAGGAGCGCTGCTTTGAGTGACAGGGTATGCGCTTCCGCGGGCGACTAGTGTCTCCGGGACTGGAGAGGAGAAAGGGCGGGAGGTGGCTGGTTGGAGCCGCGGGGAGGGGTCCGAGTAAATGGGGGTTCTCACTCGGCAGCCTGAATATTCGGATTGTGTTCCTGTTTTGGGTTGCGAACTCAGGCGGCGTGAACGGAGAGGCGCTTTCTCCCGCAGACCCGCAATTCACAAAGCGGGGTGGGGGTGGGGGGAGTGGTCTGTCGGCGGGAAGCGGTGCACGCCTCCAGCGCTGACACTTTCCCGGTGCTCTCTTCCCGGTGGGAGGGGAGAGCTGAGCAGGCTCACGTGTAACCGCGTGCAGGAGCCTCCTCTGGCTTGAGCCCTTTCTTGGTAAGTCTCAAACCTTCCCTAGGCAACCGTGGCTTGGAGCTAAGGAGAAGGGTAGGGCATGGAGGGGAGGGGGGTTATGCATGTGAGACCTGGCTGGGAACGCAACTGATGCCAGACGGATTTGTGTTTGGGCCGGTGCAGTTTCTTGCCTTTGGTGTTATCACGGTGACAAAAGAGAAATTATGCTGCTCCCGCATAAAGTCTTGAACAGATTATTTGGCTGTAAATAGCTTCGGGGTGTTTGCATCCTTTTCCCTGGGAGAGAACGCCTGTTGCATTGCAAGAGTTGTTGGTGCATGATTGCGCGTACAGTCCGCCCCCACTCCCAATACCCCCCCCCCCGCGCACTGCTTCTTAAGGAGTAGCATTTAGGAGAAAGCTACGGATGCGGTAGGCTTTTGTGGTCGATGTTTTAAGTCCAACTCTCTAATGAGACTGCGGAGGATTTGAAGATTTGAATGGGTGGCAGTGGGCTACATTTCTCTAAGGGGGAAAAAAACCCTCAGAATCAAATTCTGTAATCCCTGATTCCACCCACACCTGAATATTGACAAAATGCAGACAGCTCCGTAAAGACCTATGGGGGAGCTGTATTTCCAGGCAGGAAATAGCTGCATTCTTCCCCTCATAGTGCAGAACACAGAACCTTTGCATGATACTGCTTTGTGGTGGCATGCATAAATGTATACTTTCTTTTTGTAAATTAGATAATATTGACATGTTTGGGGAAAAGGAAAAAGAGCCCACCTTTTAAAACGGACTCAGGTCTCTTACTTGTATGCCAATGGGGTTCTAAGCAAATGGATGAGTTTGAAAGTTCTTCACCTCTACCCCATCACACTCACCCGCCCGCCCCTCTCCCACAGGCTCCTTCTATAATGGGAGCATCTTTAGCTTCCTTGTAAAGGGAGATAATTGTAGTTTTGCAAGTTTATTGAGATAACACATGGAAAGGAATAACAGAAAGTAGACGCATAGTGTTAAGGGAAGGTGGGGGCAGGGACTGCTACTAAGACTAAGCATGAATCCCCTGGTTTATAAGTCTGAATCACCTCAGATTCTTGCTGTCATCACTTTCTGAAAGCTAGAATCATACCAAGTTATTGGTGGTCTCCTTGAAACTCACATCAGTTGTATATACTGTCGAGTGCTATCTTTCCAGCATAGATTTTGCTGACTTATCCCTTCAAATAACACACCGAGGATTGTTCTCTTGTTTTCATTCCAGATCAGTCAGTCGGTAGCCCTGTCCTACAGACCAGTGCTTTCCTTCCAAAGTAAATAGGAAGATGTCGAAACTCTAGATCCACAAAAGACAGCACCCAGAGGCCTCTGTGTCCCCTGTTTTATAACAGATGGCCGGAAGGCTGGTGACAGAATGACCCCCTTTCTTTTCTGGTTTTAAGAGCAAAGCTCACCTTTCCCCTTCTTCTTCAGCATTCAGCAAAGATAAAGACAAAGGGAAAAAGCTGGATGATGACAGCAACAGCCCGACCGTCCCCCAGTCGGCCTTCTTGGGACCCACCTTATGGGACAAGACCCTTCCCTACGACGGAGATACGTTCCAGTTGGAATACATGGACCTGGAGGAATTTCTGTCAGAAAATGGCATTCCCCCCAGTCCATCGCAGCACGACCACAGCCCTCACCCTCCTGGTTTGCAACCTGTTTCCTCCACCGCTCCTTCAGTCATGGATCTCAGCAGCCGGGCCACTGCACCCCTCCACCCTGGCATCCAGTCTCCGAACTGTATGCAGAGCCCCATCAGACCAGGTAAATTCTGGAAGGTTCACCCTTTAGATGTGGAGGACGGGATGGAAGTGGGGAGAGGTTGGCATGAGTTGGAGATCTTAACACATATTTCTAGAGAGGAGCCCTCTCTTCCTGTTCTGAATAGCCTTCCTCCTTCAGTGAGCATGCGTAGCTCTCACCTGCAGAGTCAGTTAGAGTCAGACTCTATGGACCTGCCCTTAAGAAGCTGATGTTTCCAGGTCTGGGGTTTGAGCCCAGACTGTTCATTTTAGCCAAATCCCAGGAGAATTCTGAGTAGTTGAATCAAAGGCTACCGTTTGTGATACTCCAGCCTGGAGCTAATGAATTGGCTAAAGGGTTAATGTAAAATAAACATCCATCCTATCTCCTACCCCCTTCCCCTGGTCCTGGTACATGAGGATAGTAGGATCTCTCTGGATAATTTGGGTAGAGCCCAGAAAGTTAACCCATAACCATTCTTCTCTGGCCCAAAGGTATAAATGTGAATAGACATGCAGGACAGTTCGTTTGTTTGTTCTCTTTCTTTCTTTCTTTCTTTCTTTGTTTTTCATCTCTTTGGTCATTGACTAAGACCAAGCATCTAAGTAAATGCAGGTTTTCCTATTGCCTGGGGCCAAGCCTCTTTCTTCTTAGCACCCTGTGTTCCTATGAGCCAATCTGCCTTTATGTGGTTTTCGGTGTCATCCGCTTGTCACACGTATTCCACCTTTATCAAGGCTTGTGCCCATGTAAAAAGCCAATCGTGGAGGCACATCTGTAATCCTGGTGCTAAGGAGGTGGATCCAAGAGGATCTCTGAGGTTAGTGGACAGCCAGCCCAGGCCAATCAGACACACATGCACCCACATATACACGTACCCCACCTCCCACGTTCAAACGGGTTCACACTTATACACAAATAAATAATGAAGAATGTTTAAAAAGACGACACAGAAACATTACCAGGAAAGAACTATGCTTTACAAACCCATTGCCAAATGGGTAAGGGTAAACCCAGACTGAGGCAGCCCCAGATCCATCCCTTTAACACACCGTAGCACAAAACAAGCAGAAAGAATGATCACTGTATGGACAGGTACCTGGAACAAAGATTCAGACAGATAAACTGACAGGAAGGTCACTGATCAGAAGGCACTTAGCTGCAGGGAAGACAACATACGGGACAATGAGAGACTTGTGTTTGCAGTTTCTGCTGAACTCTGTGTCCTCATGCAGAAATTCCTGTCACAGGCAGAACTGGGAAGGAATTGAGAGGCAGGAGGAAGAGAACCCTTACCTTTATAGGTTAGCCGAGAGTTCAAGTTCACTCTTTCATAGGCTTTCAAATCTATTTTACCCTGCCTCCAAAATCCACTTTAGTTGATAACTCCACAGGCTCTATTGAAAGGACGCTTTAACCTCCAGATACCCCCGGAGGCTACATCACCCTCTTGATGTGAATTAGATGACCTGCTATGAACAATGCATAGCCAACGTCTTCAGTTTCTTCACTGGGAGAGGCAGCTTAATGATGTGTCATGGGTAGAGAGCAGAGTCCCAGAGAGTGGGCACTGGCACTTCCCACATGCTACTGCATATCTGAGTGACCATAGAAATGGCACAACCTCTTGGAGCTCCACTTTCCTCAATGGTTTCGATTTGATGGGGCTATTTTGGGAGGATAGATAATGCACCAAGGTCAGATGGCTAGCTTCCGGTGTTCGGTTCATTCGAATGGTTGTGGCTGTCGTTAACTTTTACTGTTATGACAGCCCTTGTCACCTGAAATACCTTTCTGAAGCCACTAGATACAGTTACATGGCCTCCCCATGGACAGAAACAACGGGATCATCTAGGGTGTTTCTACTGAAAGTGAAAAGTTAGGATCTTAGAATTTGAGATTCAGTCATTTGTCAGAGCTCCTTAGAGTCCACAGTGGTCCATGACTCAGGTGTTGGGGATTCCCCAGTCAGAGCTGCTGTCCATAGCAAGGAACTCCCAAGTGGCTGTGGGTAGCATTTTATTAAGTTACAGCAGAAACATACCAAAGGGTCTGAAAATAAGCCCTCCACTTAAATATCCTTTCAAATGTAGTAGAATAATATTTCAACCCAGTTTTGTTCTTTGAATTGAAAACCAAGTGATATTCCTAACAGGAAGAACAAATCAAAGCTGTTTTTCAAATGCCAGTAGATTAAAAAAATTCGAATTCATACAATGTTGCTCGTGAGAAAGATTATACTGAGAAATGGAATTTGGGGGGACATGGGCTTGATAGATGTGTTATCTCAAACCAGAAAAGGGTGAAAGGTTTTGACTATTCTGCATAGCTCATGTAGAAATACTCAGTGAATCTTGAGGAAAATAAGTCTTCAGAATGGAAGAGCACAGATGTAGCCGGGGGCATTCTGGGAACTGTGATTTCAGTCTCAACTGAGTTATCTCAACCTTGGCACTCTCCCTTGAGGGTAAGTCTTGTGGTTTATGGCCTTGTGGATTATAGGAAGTTAAGGGACTTCTCAACTCTCTTCTTTAGATGCCAGGAATAGCCACTCTCCAGTTGAGGCAAACACAAATGTATTGAGTCACCTCACAATGTCCCCTGGGAATAAAATCACTCCCAGGTGAGAATGAATGTCCTAGACCTTCAACTTGGACAGCAAAATCTAGACTTAATTTAGGTACTATCATCTAAATGAGTGCTTTTTATATTCTATAATACTATATGTCAAATGTTTTGAGACAGTCAAGAGACATTGGGTTGCCAAGAAAACAAAAGTCATATATTAATAAGAGTGTTCTGCACTTTTAGGGGATAGAATGAAGTCATCAGGGTAACCAGGAAATGATGCTGCACGGTTTAAACGTTTGCCCTCAACTGCTTGCTCAGTATGCACCTTTTGAGTTATGCTCAATTGTGTCAGTAGTGCTACCTGTCTGGGTGAAAGGTTGTGAGTAAAGCCAGGCTGACAGTTATGCAGGATGAGATCTACCTCAAAGGTACCTTGGAATGGCAAGGTGAGCCTAGCTGTGCGTCTTGGAAACTATTTTTCATGACTGCTCCCTAGACCCTGTCCCTATGTTGCACACTTAGATCTGATTCTTCCACAGAGGTGTATGATCAAAGAATGACCCAATATCTGAAGAAATAAAAAATTTCCCAAAGACCTATTCTAGAGATGAGTTGAACTCTGTGGTGGGGGTATTGCCATGGGTTGTCCTGCCCTTGAGGGGGAGAGTGGTGGGCCTTGAGTCCAGGGACTTCAGGGTGTCTGAGTGCAGCACCCCAGCTGTTCCCAGACCTGCAGGATGGTAAGAATCATTCTGTAGGCTTTGGCATTTGAATGTCAGATTTTATCAGAGGTATTGGGGAGAGCATGTTCTTGGAGGTTGTATGCTGGGTACTAGGAGAAATAAGAATCTGTTTGCCCTGAGACTGGAGTGGCTGCTTTAAGGACAGCTGTCCCTTTAGGGAAAGTCATCTATAGCAGACAAAGGCAGAGATATTTTTAAACCCTGTGCTTGTAAAGATGGATTTGAAACCATTTCTTGTCGTGTGTGTGTGTGTGTGTGTGTGTGTGTGTGCGCGCGCGCGTGTATGCGCGTGTGTGTATGTGTGGTTTAAATAGCTTTTGGGTGTCCTGCCACTTTAAGGCCCAGATTCAGCTGAGAATTGGAAAGGCTTTCTTTTCAGTTCTGAGCCTAGGGACTGAGCTATGATGAAGGCTGGATATACAGAAAAGTGAAAACCCTTTCATGTGGTCATATGTGGGAAGAGGAGGGCATTGAGCAAGTGGCATTGAGAGATGGGGACGGGGCACTTGCTGTAGATTTGCAGCCTGGAGATTGTGTCCTCTTCCAGTTCACTGTCCTTGGTGGTAGGGCTTTGACCTGGGAGGGAATTTCCATCTGTGGAATCTGTGTAATTATGTGGGGAGCTCTGTGCAGGTGGATTCAGGATTATGAGACGTCCCCCAGAGGAAAACGGGCGAAGCTCACTTTCAGGATCTGTAGGTCATATATTTTCCTACCCAGCATATGTCTACCTGCTGGCTGAGATCCCTGTAAGTCATGATGCAATGTATACCTCGTCAAGAATCTTGGGAGATTCTACTTCATTTGGACCAAAGGAATTCTGAGGGAGAAAGAGAAAGTCCAGTTTATTCTGAATGTAGTCTTTTAGATTTACTTGTCTTGTCCACTGTGCCCTGGGAGGGGACAGGCTTGCCCTGCTCTCATGTCCCAGTTGTTGGCATAGACAGGATAGCTATCCCTTGTGTCAGGAGATATTTGAGGAGGAAAATGGGAAGCAAGACAGCTTGGTGGTAGGAATGGAGGCTTTGGGACAGGAGGCTGAGCTTTTCATTCTAGACTCACCCTTGGCTTGCCAACTCATTTTGTGTCTGCTTATTATTATTATTATTATTATTATTATTATTATTATTATTATAGATTTATTTACTTTATGCATGTGAGGACACTATCTCTATCTTCTGACACACCAGAAGAGGACATCAGATCCCATTACAGATGGTTGTGAGCCACCATGTGGTTGCTGGGAATTGAACTCAGGACCTCTGGAAGAACAGTCGGTGCTGTTAACCGCTGAGCCATCTCTCCAGCCCCCTGTGCTCTTTTCTTAGCCTCGCTAAGCCTCAGCTTACTTAGCAATAGAGTGGAGGCTATGAATACCATCCTCTCCGTGGAGTTTCATCAGGTTTAAACAGGATCAAAGATGGCAAAATAACAATGAAGCTTCTGGTACAGGAAAGCTCACTGTCCTTAAGAGAACAGTGACAGGGTAAAAAAAAAAATGGCTGGGTTCCCTGTCCCTGTTCTCCATTTAGGGATTTGTTCATCTAGTCCTCTTCCCTCTGCAAAAATAGGACATGCTTTTTTTTCCCCTCCCTCAGCTTACCTAGCAATCATTCTGTTGCCACCACCGGTCTGACCTTTCTCTCCCTCCTGGGTTAGAAGGAATCGCTTTCCTGATGTTAACCTAGCAGTATTGCCCCTGGCTTAGCAACTCCTATTCTGCCTGTGGGAAAGAACCCAGCATCTGCCCCACCCCCACCTCCAGCTCTCATGGGAGCTGTGGACACCCTGGCTGCCTGCCTGCAGGACCGTGTGCTCCAGGCACCGGGCCATGCCCTATGGAGCTTGCCCAACTCTGGGTGGTGTGCTAGCTTGTCTCCCCTCCCCCAATGCCTGCCGCACCCCACCCCCCCACCCCCAGCCTCCTCTTCCCAGGAGAACTATAGCAAGTGCCAGTGAGCAGTTGTAATCCTGACCCCTGGCATGATGAGGAAGCCGAGCTCCAGAGGGAGGACCATTGATAGACCAGGAAAACCTGTTCTCTCTGGTGGCATCCAAGCCAGCCCCTAAGCCTGGTCCTCTGGCCTGCCTCTTGGAGGCCCCATCTCCTCTGTCTTTCCTGCACTGTGGCTGTGGGCAGGATTCCTGGAGGCCGGCTGCTGCCTAGGGTCTTGGCAGAGCATTTTCAGTTCAGTGCTGTGCCTACCAGACTAGAAAAATAGCACTAGAAAGGCAGAATTAGGTGGAGGAGAGGTGGGGGGGGGGGGGGGGCGGGAGACAGCCTGGATGACATCCTAATACAGAACCTCAGAGGGGGAGGAGACAGCGATGATTTATTCTGTGTCTCCCATACCTCTCTTCTAACTAGCACTTATCACTTCTACCCAGGAACCATTTTTTATGTCTTAGCAGTGAAAAGGAAGGGGAGAAAGAAGATAGAGGAAGCAAAAAGATGGAAAAATGCATTAACGGCAACCGAAGGGAGGAGAGGGGTGGGTGGTATGGTGCTTGGATCTGTAAGGTCAGGCACACTCATATTTAGCCATTTTTATTTCTTGTGTTTGACATGCATAATCCCTGTAAAAAAAATCTTCACCTAAACCACGGAACTCCTGTTTTTGCCATACACTTAAATTTCTTAAGATATGTGATAGCTTACCACATATCTCGCGTCTCAGAATGTCCCCGGTTTGAGATGCGGTTATCTGCATACAAGGTAGCACTAGTTTCTAGAGTCTGCGCTCCCACAAACAGAGCCAAGTGTGAATCCTGATATGGCCACCACAGGACTCCCACTTTATCTCAGGTAAGTCATTTAAGTGACGTGAGCGTCTGTGTTCCCATCTGGAATTCTGGAATAATGCAGCTCATGGCAGCACATAAGCACAGAGCCTCCTACACAAGAAGTAGCCCCAACAGCCACTGCAAGCAGTCTCCCCAATTGCCAGTGAGTGTCACTCTCTTAGAGGACTGAGCCTGGGACTCAAGAGAGTCTTGATACTGTCCTCTTGACCAGAGTTCAGGTCTGGGACTCTGGATTTCTCCTCAGCTTCTCTGGCTCGTCTTACCTGGCCCTCACTTAGCCTCTGGATTTTATTTAGGTGGTCTTGGGTATTGTGACCTTTACTCACGTCCCTCACAGAATTAAAAACTGAAGCAAGCAAACAAAAAACATCTTGAAGAAATTCTTGCTTAGATTTATCTCCTGAGAGCTATTTGCTAGTAAACCTTTCAGTATCACAGCCTAATTTTTTATAGTAAATTTCAATAAGTGCGTCTGGCCCCAGTAGAGAGGAAAGCCAGGGGGCTTCTTAGAATGTTGGGAAGGGAGAGGTTAGGTGATGCTCCTGGCAACCATTTATTAACATTTCAAAAGATAATTCCACCTTCTAGTTTTCTTTCACTGTGTACGTACCTGGACTTCCCAAGCCCTCCTTTTACGAGGAGAGCCCAGCAGACACCAGCGTTTCCCACAGGTCAGCTTTGCTGCATTTCTCTAGTGCTAGGGGATTAGACTAGAACAGAGAAGGTTGTAAGATACACGGAGCAGGATGGACAGGCCCAGAAATAGCATCAGGCTGTGCTTTGTTTCTGTTGTGCTCTTGGGGAGATTTGGTTGCTCGTCTCTAGAAGGTGGCCATTTCAGAGGGAAGTTCAAATTTAGAGGCACACAGATAAGTGCCAGGGCAAACTATGCTCTCAGTGCCAAGGGGCGAGTTTATTGAGATATCAAGTGTCTATTGAAAAGAGGAGGATGATATGTTAATGAAGTAGGCATGAATAACATTTGAAACTATGGGAGAGACCTGTGCAAGCCCTAGCTCACAGACCTCACAGGAAGCAGCCATTGCTCAGGGCAAGGGTGCACCGGGCTTGACTTCCTGGAAGAGCTGGAGAGCTGGACCCAGTGCCAGGGGCCCCAGAAGAAGTGAGAGAGCCAGGTTAGAGAGTGGGCAGTGAGGCACAGAGCTGTGGAGGCATGAAGTCCACAGTGTGCTTGGGCAGCAAGGTACAGACTGAGTGTAGCTGGTGCAGAATGTTCGTCTGCAGGAGACCAGGAAGAATAGGGGAATTCTGTGGTAGTTGGTCATAGAGGCAGCTTCATGTATATCATGCGTGCGGCCGAGCATCATGCGGCCGAGCCTGAACTGTATTCTGGAGGCAGTGGGGAGCCGCTGGAGGTTCATGAACAGAGAAACAGCATGTAAACATTTCTATTTGGGTTCAAGGTTAGATGTGGAACATTTTTAGAAACTTGACAATAGTTTCCTCTGGCGAACTAGGATTTCCTTATTGTTTCTTATTTTGAAAATAAACACTCTTTCTCCAACATCAAACAGATTTAAAAAACAAACAAACAAAAAAAACCAAAACACGATGATCTAGATGAAGTAATTTCCAAACATGGGGTTTACGTTTCACTTATGAAGCCCATAATTTTGGTGATTGGGGGAAGCACTCTCTGGCAGGGAAAGAGTTGGGGGGATTTGAATGGTTTAGAATTTAAATGTCCAAAAGCAGAGCTGGCCTCATAGGAGTAAAAAATAGATTTTAATAAACTCAGCCCATTAGTGTTCATTGCTTTTAAATGCCTCTATTTTATATGGCTTACTAGGTTTACAAAAAAGCATATTGAACCAATTTTTATGAGCGTATTTGTGTGTGTGTGTTTGTATTTGTGTGTGTATGTGTTTGTGTGTGTGTTTGTGTTTGTGTATGTTTGTGTGTGTGTTTGTGTATGTGTGTGTGCATGTGTTTGTGTATGTATGTGTATGTGTGTGTTTGTGTGTGTGTGTTTGTGTTTTTGTGTGTGTGTGTGTATGTGTGTGTGTGTGTGTGTGTGTGTGTACATGCAAGTGTTGAAGGAACAAGTACCTCAATAGTAGAAGCAGTCCTTGATCATAAGGATTGACTGTAGCAGTAGTTTCAAGCTAAAAAATATTTATTCAAGTTTCTGGCCAGGTTATTAATTTTACTTCAGAAATGAAGGGATCATCACTGCTTCATGCTTGCTATTTGACCCTGTATTTGCGGCTCTCTTCTCTGAAACCAAATGAATGTTCCTTGTGCTTAAAGTGTACATATGTATGAGGGAGATGGGGTGGGTATTGCCAGAGAAGGAGGCTTGGTGGGAGTTGAGAGGCGACTAGACGGGAGGCAGCTGCTAAACGGTGCACACATGAAATGACCTATTTAGGTTCCCCTAGTGTGTGCACACTAATGTGGCATTCCAGGAGACTGAAAGATTTATGATAACCCAAAACCAATTTCCTTAAGTAAAAACCAATCAATAAAAGGCAGTTGTACAGTTTCACTTCCCACTGCATACCCTGGACAGTCCCAGAGATGTTGACGGAATCCAGTCTCTACCGGAGAAGAAATTGTACACCACACACTTCTCTTCCACCGGCATCCCGTAGGCACAAACTCTGTGACTGATTGTATATTTGAAAATTTGCCAAGATGTTCGGGTTCCTTCTTCTCCGACTTTAACAGATATCCTTACCATCTGAAATCACCATCTACCCAGTCTCATGTTCTCTCCTGAAAAAAATAATGACTGGTCACACCAAGTTCCTAAAAGGTTTATTTTTAAAGGTTGAATCTAGAATGTTTGTTACAGTTTTTGTTGATGCAAGAATGCTTTGGAATTTGCACGTCTTATAATGAGGTGTGGCTGTGTCTAATGGAGACCTCTTGGTATTCCACTCATTCCCCATAGACCCTAGATTCCTAAAAAAAAAATACAAAACCAAAAAAACAATGAGTGCGTGCTACAGAAAGATGCTCGTGGGACCTACAACACTAAATCATCTGTGACAGAATGTTCTTGCAAAGAGTGGAATTGCATAAATGAATCGGCAGAAATAAGTGCTTTGGCAGAACTCCTTGAGTGAGGAAGAGAGCTGTTTGCTCTTCTAATTAGCTCTGGGTAGCAGTCTGCCTTGATGTCTTTGCTGAGGAACCCAGGCAGAGGTCTCCTTACAGGAGCTGCCACATTTTTAAAGTGTGTGTGTGTGTGTGTGTGTGTGTGTGTGTGTGTGTGTGTACACGTGCGTGCGCACGCACATGGAAGTCAGGAGACGGCCCCAGATGTCATCCTCATGAATATAGTTCACCTCCTCTGAGACACAGTCTCTTGTTGGCCTGGAACTCATCAATTTTGCTAGACTGGCTGGCTAGGGATCCCCCTGTCTCTGCTTTGCCAATGCTTGAATTACAATCACACACCACTGCTTTTTATGTGACTTCTGGGGATCCATCCCAGATTCTCATGTCTGTGAGATAAACACTTTACCATTATCTCCCCCCAGGTCCAAGCCTGCCACTCTCCTTGGGAAGGGTTAAGCATGCTGTCCATTCATGCACACTGAATGCCTCTTGAGTTGAACTGAGTGAGCAAGGAAGACAGAAAGTTTGCCAGTGAGGGAAAGGATGTCCCGGGGCTCTGACCAATAGGAAGCCATGCTGTAAACCAGATGAGCAAGATCACCCAGGTATACATACCACAGTCAGTTTACTGTGCAGGATAGAGATCAACATACCCAAAGGTATTATAGAGTTCTCTTAAAGTTGTGAGCAAAGAAAGCCCTATGAATGGCACTGAAGACTCAATTCACCTTATTCATTATGACAAGGGCTTAAGACCACACCTTGTTTTTTGCTCAAGAGAACTATGAACCAGAAGAGGAAGTGTTCTCTAACTCAATCACAGTAGTATTACTCTACTTTCATTTAAAAAAGTTTAAATAATTACATTTACTTATTTAAGTGTGTGTATGTGTGTGTGTGTGAGATGCGTGCATGCCAGCGAGCACTTACCTCGTGCCACAGTTTGTGCGTGGCGGTCAGAGGACCGCTTTCCTTTCACCATGTATGTCCCAGGAGCAAACTCAGGTTGTCAGAGTTGGCACGTGCCTTTACACAGTGAGCTATCCTGCTGCCGTCATACTGTTTTTAAAAGGCTGGAAAGCCCTGGAAAGCTCACAGGGGAAGAAGTAGAAAAGTACAAACAGGTGACTGGGGAGAGACAAGGCTGGGGTAGAGTCTCTGCAGATGCTGGCCCTGCAGTGCGGACTTCATATGAACTGCATGGGTTTCCTTTTGTTACAGTTGAGGTGTTAATACTGACCCGCATTTTCAGGGAAACTGAGTGCCATGTCTCTTCACAGAATCCACAGTGTTTAAATGGCCAGCAACATGCATGGGGATGAACACTTCTTAGAAAGTTTTGCTCAATATAAAAATACATTTCATTTTTAGCTTATGAATGGAACTCACCCAAATAGAGAAGGTCAGCTTGCTGCTACTATCCAGTTTTATTAGATTCCTGAGCTATTTTAGGTGTACTGTAGCTAGTGTGGGCATTTTATAAAGTAGACATTGGGAAATGTTTGAACTTGCTTGTGTCTGTTTCTTTTTTTGACTTTCAGTTTGTCTGGTTGTAGCATCGCATGACTTAGATTTTATGATCATTTGATCACCAATCAATGATACTTAAAATGTTTTACATTCTTTGTTTTTGTATGTGTGTAGTATGTGCCTGTGTACATATTTGTGTGTGTGTGTGTGTGTGTGTGTGTGTGTGCACATACACATGTATGTGTGTGCACCTTCTATTGCTCTCCATGTTATTATTTGGGGCTGGGTCTCTCACTGAGTGTAGAGCTCACTGATCCTGCCAGAGTAGCTGACAGCTGAGTCCCAGGGTCTTCCTGCCTCTGCCATCCTGGTCACGGCTAGGGTTACAGGTGTCCATTACACACCTGGCTTCTTCTGTGGGTGCTAGGATTGCTAACTTGGTTCCTTATGCTTGCGTAGCAATGGCTTTATCTACCGAACCATCTCTTTTGTCATTTTATAAAGAAAGATTCTATGAAAACATAATTTGGGGGCCACATTTGACTTACTAGAGCAGGAAGCAGTCTTTAAGGACTTTAACCATGAGCATCTACATTGATGTTCTTCACCTCAAGTATGTATTAGTCGGGTCAAAGACCCCCGGAACAGCTGTTTCTGTGATTGCACCCATGTCCCCTTCACGCCATTGTCTGTTAGGATCTCCAGCTGCCCCTCCAATGCTGTTCTCATGCTTGTATCCCAAAATGCCAAGTAAGTACGTTAAACCAAATAGGTGATTTTTCATCGGATGCCATAGGCAATTCCCCAAAACAGTGGTTTGTTTGTTTTTGTTTTTTTGTTTTTTCTTGAATTTTACTAATGAAAACTCATCTGTTAGAGCATCTTCTCAGTCTTCCCCTTTTTATGAAGAAGTGATTGTTAAACTTCTGCCCTTGACTCCACTGTTTTCCTGCTTCTGCCTTTTGTTTCCTGCATTGTAAGGGAATGGAAATAGCTGCTTCCAGAACTGATTTGTGCTTTACAATCACTGGCTCTCTTTTTCCTCCTCCCATCATCACCTATGGACTCTCATGGGAGAACACAGCTGTGCGAGAGAGAAGCTGGCTGGATACTAGTCCACACCAGTTGGGCCAATACACGGAAGAAAGGGTTACCAAGAGGCTGCAGGTAACCATGTGTGCATTTGCACCTGTGGAAAGATGCACACGTTAGCAGTTCCATGGCTGCTCCTTTCGGTGCCAACCCTTCACAGACACCACCAGCTTTCCTGAATAGCTTCTCTAATCAGCATACTCTACAGCTGGAGCTTTCTTCTGTATCTTCCACCCTGCCATGCCATCCGACACTGCTGCAGGGTGTAGACAGGAGAGAGAGCAGAGGTCCAGGGCTCTTCACTCTTGAGCTTTTCAACATGATGGAAGATAGGTGATGCTCCCTTCTGCTTTCTTTTGAGGGGCACCTCTGAGTCATAAAGGAGAGAGATGGCTGCTCTCTTGCTGGGGGCTGTGACACTTAATGGGACTAACAAGTAGGACCGTGGGTTTCCAACACCAGCATCTCCACTGGCCCCGTGCTTCCTCTCTTAGGAACCTTTCAAACACTATTATTGGGAAGCACCCAGACAGGCAGAAATGTGACTAGGAGAGCTCACCAAGGAAAAACACCATCCTTTTCTTGACATGGAATGGAAACATAAAGGGATTGATTTTTAAAAAATGATTAAGAAACTCGATTAAACTAATAAGTCTTTGTTTTCCTACCACAGTAGAGGTTGAGGGTCTTGTCATATTTCTTGGTACTCTGGCATGTGCTGCACATGTGGATAAGTAAGGCAAGGTCAGGCCAACAGCAAGTTACATGGTATTCCAGCATCAAACTTAACACGGTGTTCCCCTCTTAAGAACGATGTTTCATCCCAGCTAAAGCGTCCTCGGCCTGTCTTCCATCCTGTCAGGTATCTCTGGACTCTCCTTTTATAAAATATTAGCTACAAGCCTCCTAAATTTAAACCAGCTAAACACAGTACGGAATCACTGCCACATGCATAAGGGCTCTTCTTCTCCTCCTCCTCCTCCTCTTCCTCTTCCTCCTCCTCCTCCTCCTCCTCCTCCTCCTCCTCCTCTCTCTGCCTGCCCCCCTCCCCCAGCCCTGTGTGTATAAGGTGCCTGTGGAGGCCAGAGGTTAACCAAGTTGTCTTCTTCAACCTCCCTTCACTTTTTAAAAAATTCTCTCATATGTTACATCCGACCTCTCCCAGATCCATCCCCACTCCCATCCCTACTCCCGCTCCTGGGGACATCAACCAAACACAGCATAACAAGCTATAATAAGACTAGGCATATAATGTCGCATCAAGGCTGGATAAGGCAGGCCCCCCACCCTCGCATCATCAAGCTACTCAGCCATGACCAAGGCCACATCCCTATAGGTTTTTTGATTTCTCAAATTCCCGAGAGTCCCAGTTAGTTGATTCTGTGCTCTCCTGGTGTGTCCCTGACCCCTCTGGTTCTTCCAATCATCATCAAGACTCCTGAGCTTCGCCTAATGTTTGGTTGTGGTGCTCTGCGTCTGCTCCCATCAGCTGCTGGTTGAAGTCTCTCTGGTCTGTTTGATGACGATTCTGCTAGGCCCCACTTTACTGAGGCAGGGTCTCTTCTGAGCCTGGAGCTCCCCAATTTGGCTACTTTAGGTAATCAACTTGCCCAGTGGGTCCCATTTCTGCTTCTGGAGCCCGAGATTACAAGAGGGGCTGATGTGCCTCTCAGGTTTTTTTATGGGGTCCTCATGCTTGAAGAACAAGTACTTCATCTTCCAGGGCACATAGTTCTCTAGCTCTCCATGACACGGTTAAGCCAGGGGGTGCTAAGTATTTCATGTAAAAGGTTATTGCAGTGGATCTCAGCCTTCCTAATGCTGTGATCCTTTAACACAGTTTCTCATGTTGTGGTGACCCCCAACCATAAAATTATCTTCGTTGCTACTTCATAACTGTAATATTTGCTACTGTTATGAACTGCAATGTAAATATCTGCATTTTCCATGATCTTCTGGGGGTCACAAACCATAGGTTGAGAACCACTGTCGTAGAGAATTCACTTATAATAGTGGTTCTTGGAATTTAGTCTGTTTCTAGGAGGGTTGAATGGTGGGACCACATTGCCAAAATATGTTTTCTTTTATTCTCCATCAGCCCTTCCGTCTTGACTACAGGCAGCTTAAAAATAAATTGGGCATATCTTAGTGGCCAGAAACCATGGCAATCAGGATGAAATCATTATCAAAGCAGAAATAACAAGCTTTGATCAAGCTATCCAGAGGAACACAGTCCTGAGAGCATCCACACACTTGTCTGGACCCTTATGTCACCAAATTAGATTGGGTTTGAAATCAGAGCTCTTGTTGGAAGCCATGATATGTTGATCCCATTCTAAGCCCTGGTCTTCTCATCTAGAAATGGTGGCCTGCTTCATAAGATTGCCATGAGGGTTAAGTTATGTGAAACAGCAGCCTGGAGCTGTGCCTACTTTGGAGTTGTGACTGTCATTTTAAGTCAGAGTCATAGACTATTGTTTAAATGAAACGTTTTAAAATGCATTTGTGGTTCCTAGCTTTGGAATATCAGCTGCAGGCTGCTAAGACTGAGTCTTCACAAGTTCCCCAGGCTTGCTTGGGGACAGTGAAGAGATCGTATGTGTAGTTTTCCTGTGTGACTAGTTTACAAGTATCTCATGTCCGCCACTTGTCTTAGTTAAGGTTTTATTGCTGTGAAGAGACACCATGACCACGGCAACTCTAATAAAGGACAACATTGAATTGGGGCTGGCTTACAGGTTCAGAGGCTTAGTCCATTATCATCATGGCGGGAAGCATGGCAGTGTCCAGGCAGACATGGTGCTGGAGAAGGAGCTGAGAGTTCTCCATCTTGATCCAAAGGCAGCAGAAAGGGACTGTGTGAATGTGTGTAGCTTGAGCATATATAACCCACTTCCTCCAGCAAGGCCACACCTACTCCAGCAAGGCCACACCTCCTCATAGTGCCACTCCCCTTGGGCCAAGCATTCAAACACATGAGTCTATGGGGCGCAAACCTATTCAAGCCACCACAGCACCTCTCTGGGTTTTACTTCTTTGTCTATAAGATGAGAACGATGCCTGTATTCCTCGTGTATGTGTCACAGATGTTAGATAGCCAATTAAAAAGTGGACCAAACAAAACTCAATGCAAAGTTCAAATTGGGTTAGCTTTATTATTTCCACTGGATCTGAAACCGCAACAGGGGAAACATGATAAAACCACTTCAAAGGTAGCCTTAGCCATGAAGAATGAAGAACGTGGAGTCAGCCGATCTAGGCTTGACAGCCACAGTGGCAGGGTGAGGGTATGTGTTTTCGGACAGGTGACCACTATTCTCAAGGCCCCCCACTGTTCTTGTCTGTGAAATGCAGGTACTGGTTGTAGCTCTGTGACTCCGTTGCTAAGACTCGTAGGAACTGTAACACTATTTTTTTCAAATGTGGGGCCAAAACCATTTTTTAAAGCCTCCTGGAATCATGGTGCCAAGGAGGTGGATTGAGAAGCTGACAGCCTGCCATTCACAAGAGATTTTGGTGTTTAAAAACTAAATCGTCAATGCCAGGCATCTGACACCATTTGAGGTAGGGAAACAAAGTGGGTTAAAAACAAACTTGATTCTGGATGAGAACCACCGGTTCCTTCAACATTCCTGAGTGACTCTGAGCCTCCGTTATCTGTCTGGAATCATTGCTCCAAGGGTTGGCTTTGTGAGCAGTGGTTTGTCAGCCAGACAGCATACAAGGCAGGGGGAGCACCCCCAAGGCCACAGCTACCTCATTTGATGGCAGTTTTTTTCCATCTGGGCTTTAGCTCCTTGGTGTGTCTGGATGCGCTCTTCTAGGACTGTTCATGGTATATGTTTCGGCTCATAGTCTAGAATGGCATCCTGAAAGATTATGAGGCTCAGCCTTGATCCATGGAAAGAGTTCTGGGATTAATTAGCAGTGTCTGCCATGCTTACGTGTGGTGGTACCAGTGCCACATGAGTACTGTCTCTCCAAGGCAGGCTGGGAAGCTCCTTTAGGATGTGTATCCTCCACTGGGCAGCAGATCAAGGGTTTGGGCCAGTGTTGCTTCCGGTGTTCTGGAAAAATGTTTTTCCAGGCCTCCGGCAGGTTCTGTTTTATTCTCTTGGGGAGGCTCATTCTAGTTAAGTGAGCAGACAGAATGGAAGAAAGGAAGTCTGTTGATTCCGCTCCATGGTCACAAGACAGGAGCTGCAAGATCAAGAAAGCTGGAAATTCTACCATGTAATTCCACAGAAACTCCAATGAGGAGCAGGCAAGAGGCCCCCTGGCCCAGCAGACGCAACCACAGACCACAGACCTTGCCGGGCTCTGGCCAGAGGTCATGGCTACAAATTCCCTGGACACTAGTTCCTTGGTAGGCATCCAGTTCTGCACTCCATAACTAATGGCCCTGGAGAACTCGCCAGTCTGTTTAAAACTGAGGATGCTTCTCAGTTATCTGCGCTGAGGAACAGAGCATCTGAGGTCTGTTTCTCTCCAGCTTTGGAATTCGATTTATGCTTTTGTAGTGTTGATCTGCTTTCCCGGTGATGTTTGAGCAGTTCAGTTTTTTTTGTTGTTTTTTTTGTTTGTTTGTTTTTTAAAGAACAGTGGAGGGGGTGCAGAGCGCTTTCTGCAGCTCTCAATGTGTTTTTCATAGCCAGCCAAATGTCTCTGAACTATCTTACTTTAAGCCAATGGAATCCATACACCTGTGCTTCATTGTGCTTTTACTCCGTGCTGGGGTCCTGGTAGCTGTGCCATAAGCAATAGATTCAGAAGTGTGTTGGGCAGTGTGATTTGAAGAATCTACTAAAGACCTCACCCACCCACAGAGTAGAGGAGAGTGGCCCCTGACTTCCTTGGTTCCTTCTGTTTCCTGTGTTTTCCCTTGGTTGCCCTTGAGCTCTGCATACAATTAACTTTCAATTATCCCAAGCCTGATTAGTCAGTTTGCAGATTAACCAAGGTGAAGGCTCACCTGGGTCTGGAGGTGCTCTTCAACTACGTCCATCTTGCTGATTAATTAGTTGGTTATGGCTGATTGCCTGCTCAGGGATCCTGAAGCCCTGGGACTGAGCTACTTACAGCAGGGGAGGCTGATCGAGGGACAACTTTGTCTATGCCTTTTGACTCTCTGTAGCCAGAGGATTTTCACAGAAAATCATAGAAAACTCTGAATTCTCTAGCACGGGCCCTGAGAGGTTCGGATATACCCTGGGGTCCTGCTGCAGAGGGCTCACTCCACCTTTTGTTTCAACCAACATACTTTCCAAATTGGGAAATTTGTTGACCACAGGGTGCTGTGAAATTTGAAAGGCATTGCTATTAGAAATCTAATATGTTAAATGTAGGCCCAGTGTACAGCACTGGGGGCTGCTGTCCCCCACCTCCTCCTCGGTCTGTCAATTTCCTACATCCAAAGATGTAGGCTGACAGCCCCCAGAATGCCAAGCATTGGATCCCATTGGAGATCTTTGGAGGTCAAGGCCGTGGTGGCAATGGGGGCAAGGTGCTGCCTGCAAAGAAAGGTAGGTTCCTCAAGGTCCCAATCTTCCCAAGGTGATTGTTTGGGATGCTCGTGATTAGATCTCATCGTTGTCCTCCCTGACAGAAAGCTGATCACCTTTGCCTGAGTCTCCGTTGGGTGTAAGAGCAGAGATATATTTGTTGGCCATGCCTTCCACAAGGTCAGAATAAATTCTGTAACCTGCAGTGAATCTTTCACCACATTTGGGACTGAATCAGTTTGGGCAACAGATAACTCTAGCCTTATGGATAATCCTCAAGAAAGTGTTCACTGAGGATTTGGGCATGTGGATCACGGAGAAAGAGGGAGCATACGCACATCATGTTTAATGGGGTTCCGTAGGTTACCCCTTACTGCTTCAGTAGCACCCTTTGGAGCACCGGACATATCTTTCTCTCTGGGTTCTTGTTTCACATTTCCCAGACCTTCATGTCATGGGCTCAGCATCGTCACCTCTTTCTAACCAAACCAGGGCCTTAGGTTTCTTTGGTCCTTCATGTTTTCCCAGGGCTGTCAGTGTGTATGTACAGTCTAGAGATCACATTCTATTAACACAAAGAAATCTGCTTGGGCTGCCTGGTTTTGCAGTCACGTGGAGGGAAATGTGTTTCTTTGGTCCGCCAGCCTGCAGCTCTCTGTGCAAAATACAGCAGAGAGCTGGGCACTGGGCCAAGCTTACATTTCACTTCGGAACACACTTTCGAATCACTCCTTGGCAGAACATCCCCGGTGGTGTCTATTTGGGGAGTAAGTTAGAGAAGTGTTGTTTTTCTCTTATGAGTGTCAGGAGATAGGACCTTTAGAACATGTTTTACTTCCCCATCCTCAAAGCTTCAGGGTGCCCAGATATCGGCGTGATCCAGGAAAAGGCAGCAACAGCCGCAGAGAGAAGCCCCCTTTTTGTCCCTGGCTGCCCTGCAAAAGCGGTGAACACAGCCTGCGCTGCCAGGGATGGAGAAACTTAAGGCCAGGGTTAATAACATCAAAAGCAAATGTCTACAACTCTGGGGCGAAGGAGCTACTCTCCCAGATAAAGCAACATTGTTGTCTAAATCTTTCTTTCCGAAAGATCTGAGACTTTCCTAAGGTTGGGCCTCAGCCAGCCGGCAAAGGAAGTTACTCCAGCGAGCCTTTGGAATGGTAAATGCTATAAAAATAAACAAACAGACCTCTTGCATTCCCTTCTCTCTTCCTTGTCTATTTTTATTGCCCCTCCCAACCCCGTTGTTCTTGAGCACTCTGCAGCACCCCGCCTGCCCGCCTGCTCCAGACTGCTCCTTTCCCCACCTCCATCTTCTCGGGAACCACGTTCACTAGTCTGCCTTCAGTAAAACTTCAAAATGAGGGCTCAGGAGACAGGAAGTCTAATTTAGTCAATCTCCCCCTGTTGCCTCTTGTTCTCTTCTTGAAAGTGGCGACCTGAAGCCTACCGTGAAGCTGAACAATGAAGTTGCTTAGGGAATTTGAAACCTCTTTGAGAAAGATCAGAATGGTTTTTAAAAACATTTGCTAGAATAGTATGGATTTCTCTTTTCCTAATGAGCTAGACCCCTCTCATGAAAAAACAAAAAAACAAAAAAACTTGGTCTTTTCCGTCGCACTGACCCATAAGCAAGCCTCGCTCTCATTCTATCATTTGGGATTTGGGAAGACTGGGCTTTCTGTCAATACTGTGTGGCCAAGCAGCAACTGATGGGGGCATAGAGGACCTTCCTGGCAGAGGCATGTGCCTGGCTGCCACTGGGACCCCCCCTTCACCCCCCCCCCCCCCCCCCCCCCCCTCCCTTGTAGAGGGTGCCTAGACTCTCAAAGCCAGGTTGTAGCTTCCTACTGGTCAGCTCCTAGTGAAGCCTTTGCTTACTTTGTAGAAGGCAGGTGACAGGGACCATCCACCTGCATGAAAACCTGTTGGTAATTAGCTTTAAAAATAACGCCAGGTTCTCACATGGCCTCTGGGTGTGTTATCTCAGCAGGGAGGGTTAACGAGCCCAGCAAGGAGGAAAGAGAGCTTTACTTCACAGGATAACACCATGGCCATGACATTAATCATTCCAGGGGAGGTTAGGTAAGGTTACCAGAGAGATGAAGTCACCTTGCACCTTCCAAGAGACCAGAGTTGAGGAATAGCAGGAGTTCAGAGTCATGCCCCCTTCCCTTTATATCAGACTGGGTTATTTTGAAGTCCTGTTTTCTTTTTGGAGGAGACTGTCGATTAAACCCACAGCTTCATATATTCGAAGCATACACCTTACCACTGTGAGATCCACCTGCAAAACCCATCACAGTTTTTTTTGGTGGAGGACTGTGGGACTTGGCAAAATCTCTGTGGGAATGGAGACTCAGTCACCTTTATCAACATCAGGTGCTGATTTTCCGCTGTGAAATGTGTGGATTAATTTCTCAGTGTCTTAGGCATGGTGAATGAATACCTAGCTAGTTACTGTTTGACACCCAGGGAAAGACTCTTAGGGAGTGTTTTCCCGTATGTAATTTCATTTTACAAATAACAGTGTAAATCTTTGTAACACTGTAACAATTGAACAGTTGTTATTCAAGTCTGTGCCTGGACTAAGAGAATCAGTCTTTTAGGTTCGAGGACCTGGTTGTTGAGCCCTTCCTCTCCCCAGTTGGGAAAACTTTAAGCTCACAGGATTTTTGCCTTTTGCCTAAGGAAGGGTTTGTGGAAGCTGATCTTCTAGGTTCCCACAGCTCTCTACACTTCAGAAGGAGATCTTGTCAATTCTTTGTCACTAGGTTTCTGTCACAAACACTTCCCCCTGTCTTTTCCACCAGAATAAGTAGCTAGGAAACATTAGTTGATTGAATGAATGATGTATCAAAGATTCGGCTTCTGTTAGAATGACTTTAAATAGATGCCTGGGCTAGCAGAATTTTCTTTTCCCAATGTAGTGGGCACAGCTTAGTTAGTGGGTCTTGGAGGAGGCCAAGTGTAGCCTCCCCCAGCTGATGCAGTGACAGACTCAAGGATCCTTCATTCACTACATTTCCCAGTCTACTTTTCTTACAAATCATTATCTTCTGGTTGGTTGTATAATGGGCAAGAATGAAGAGACCTTTCTGGGTAGAAGATTTAGGTGCTTTCAGGTGAATATCAAGCTCCAATTCTCTACCCGTAACCACAGAGACAACGTCTGGAAGTAAGCTGCTGTGTGTGTGTGTGTGTGTGTGTGTGTGTGTGTCCAGTTCCCATGTAAGAGTTCTTAGAATTCACCCAACAGGTTCTTAGCTGGGATTTTACCTGGATAAGTAGACAGAGGCCAAGTGGGTTGAAGGAAGAGGGTGTAATTTTTTTTTTTTTTTTGGTTTCTTTATCTTGGTAGATAAAGAAACAGTCTACCAAGGGCTAAGGAAATGGCTTAGTTGGTAAAATGCTTTTGTTTCACGAGCATCTTTACTCCTAATATCCATATAAAAAGCTGGTGTGCACGCACACAAACACATTCACCATCAAGTTAAATTTCTTTGACTGATAAAGGTAAGCACTTCTCTATGGACATGCTAGTTGCAGCTTCCTTGTGTGTGAGATTTGACTTATTTACAAACTGGTGAGTCTCCCCACACCAGCCACCAGTTGCCACTGAAACAGAAGTGGCCAGTACTGAAGAGAACCATATCCAGTCAGCTGCAGCCACTACTTCAGCGTCACGCTTGGTGAACGAGTTACCTGCATCTTCCCAATGCCCTACACTGTATCCATTCTGAGCCTGCCATCTCATCCCATGTGAGCCTCTGGCAGCAGCTGGAGTAGTTAATCCTTCCCACATGCCTCAGTTTATTTATGTGTTAAAGAGAGGGAATAGCCTCTTACCTGCAGCAAAGTTCTCTAGCTAGAAGTGGTTTATAACATTATCCAATCGATATTATAGACCTGTGTGTATCTAACTACAGGTCCAGCCTTAAGAACTTTAGTTTTGGGGGCTGGACAGATGGCTCAGTGGTTAAGAGCACTGCCTGTTCTTCCAGAGGTCCTGAGTTCAATTCCCAGCAACCACATGGTGGCTCACAACCATCTGTAATGGGATCTGATACCCTCTTCTGGTGTGTCTGAAGACAGCTACAGTGTACTCACATACATAAAATAAATAAGTAAATCTTTTTTTAAAAAAAAGAACTTTAGTTTTCATAAAAGAAACATTTCATTTTGAAGACCAAACTGTGATGATTCCACGTGTGTTTTCTTGAGTTTTAATCTCTCCTATTCCTGCCCTTCCATTTTATCAATAAACAAGCCTGATTTTAGGCAAGTTTGTGGAATTCTACATTCCCTTTGTTTATACTCTGTCAAAGGGCAAGAGGCGGATTGGCCTGGAGTTCTATGTTCCACTCTGGTACAGTATGGAGAGAACCCCTTCTCAGTGAGCAAGAGGAGCAGCTATGCAAATAAGCAGAGCCACCTTCACAGAAGGGCTCAGTGCAGACTTGAGACATGAGCAGCTTTTGCCCAGGTGTCCTCAGGATGGCAGTAGAAGGACCACAGGGCATGGCAGCTGCCCTCCACAATAGCCAGTCACCATTGTGCTCCACAGACGACAGAGCTTTCTTTTGCCCTCCTGCCTGGGAAGTCCTTACACTGCCAAGAAACTGAGTACCTGCTGATCTGAATTTTGACCTTCTATCAGGCAGGGGGTAGAAGGTAACAGTTCCCTAGTTACCATTGCCTTCCTTTTATGCTCGTTATCCAAAGCCACCCCTGGGCATTAGTAGCATTAGTATTAGATTGGTACTGTTATCACTGCCCTTTCACAGATGATGCCCAGAGAAAGGGAGCACAGAATGGTACAGGCAGCAACTAGCCGGCAGGGCCGGGATAGGATGCTACGCCATCATCTGGCACTGGGTCTCTATGTTAGGTCACCTCAGTCTCCTCCACTATTCTGGAGAGGGTTCTTTGCCTACAGAAGATCGTAGAATGTCAGGAGCCATCAGTGCACCTGTGCCCATGGGATAGCATGGTGACTTCTAGGATCTGGGAGCGTGAATGTGGAGAGACAGAGAGAAAAATAGGCTTTGATCTGGCTGCATTTCTAGAGTCCTGGGCTTTCTTTAACTAGCTCCTAGGGAATCTAATTTTCAAGGACAGCCAGACCAGCTTGCAAAGCACAAGGTTTATGTTTAAATTCATGAAGATTTAGTTTACAAGTGAATTTTGTGCTTTGGTATGACTCTCAAAACCTCTGTTCCTTCTGACATAAGTGCAGCAGAGAAGCGCTCAGAATGCAGAACTCAGCAAACAAGCGATTTGTAGGAGAGACAGAGCAGGAGTTGGGGACATGGAATGATGCTGTGTGTCTTAGGCCGCTGGTGTCCAGCTCCCATCAGAGTCAAACAAGTCCCAGGCCACACAGAGGATACATGCATATAGGGAAAAGATCCCGCATCTTTCATGAGTACATTTCTCATGTGTATAGACACATGTATGCATGTCCTTAGGGAGCCACACACATGAATATCTGACTATGCTGGGAATCATCTGTGAGTTCAGCCCTCAGTAAGCTATGGGATGAAGATGGAGACGCTTCCTTAGTATTCCTGCCCATCTGTTTCCCTGTGGTACACCTAGTGAGGGCTCTTCCCAGATATACACGAAGGAAGTAATCTCTTCGGAGATGCTTATAGGGAGGGGGCACAAGGTATTGTAGCCTCCATGGGTAAATATTAGTTTCCTTCCCCCACTGTGTGTGAGGCAAGTGGTACTGAGTGAATGAGGCTTTGCAGCTCAGGATGCAAAAATAGCCCTGCCTGTGAGGATGTGGTCTCTTCCCCCCGAGTGTGGACCAGATGTCAGGCTGCCTGGTGAGGACTCAAGGAATGTGACAGCTTCCTTCTGCAGGGCTTCGCTGCTTCTCTCCAGATGGAAGCCTCCATTCCCATGTGAGTTTTGGATCTGAAAAACAAGAACAAAAAAAAAGATGGTTCACGAGCCTTGTCTTCCACCAAAGCATGTGGTGTGTGTCCGTGCATTTTAGGTATTACCCTCAAGTCAGAGACGTGGCCACCATGCCATTTCCCCTGTGGCTTAGTGACAGTGAAAGGAATGGAAACCTATAGCCTATGGGTGTCCATTTTTGAGTTGCTTGTATTCGTTTTTGACCTCACCTTTACTCAGAGCCAACTGTTTACCATGCACTGAGCCACATGTCTATAGTGGAGAGATTGGGAAGATGAAATCCTTTGAATGATTGTGAATGGAGTCTGACCAGTGGTAGAAAGAAGCTATGAAGAGGGACTAGCAGAGACGATCCCCAATTCCATCCCCAACTGCATCTTGAAGAATAAGCAAAAATGACAGCAGTAAACAGGAAGGGTTTCATACGTGACTTTTGTTTTGTTTTGTTTTTTGTTTTTCTAGACAGGGTTTCTCTGTGAAGCCCTGGCTGTCCTGGAACTCACTCTGTAGACCAGGCTGGTCTCGAACTCAGAAATCCGCCTGCCTCTGCCTCCCAAGTGCTGGGATTAAAGGCGTGTGCCACTACTGCCCGGTCATACGTGACTTAATGAGTTTTTTTTCAACTGGTATAAACAGTGTGCCAATAATTTGTAAGAAAGATACCAAATCTGCACCAGGGAATCATAGGCAAGGACCATCAGGTTGTTATAGGACAGAAGATGTAGGTCAGGGGGGAAATGGAGGGGGGGGAGCCCAACCCAAATATGGAAGTGGTGGTTAATACTCAACCTGACTGAATCCCTAACCCAGAGGAGGAAAGAGTTTATGGTACAGTGGAGTGAGTGGAGTGAGCACTACCAGGGTGGCAAACCATGTGTCTCAAACGTGGCGTGTTTAAAGAAGATGTTAGGAGGTTAGGGGTGGCATAATTGATAGGATTTAGAAGTTGGTGTGGCAACACATCTACCTCTAGAGAGTCAGTGTCTGTGGGAAGGCAGGCAAGCTTGTGGTTTTTGCCCTGGACTATCCTGTGCCTTGCTATCACTTGCTCTGGGCCAAAGGTCTGGGAAAACTCAAAAGAACAAATGCCCCACGTGGCTCGTGGCAGCCAGTCTTTGTGAAATTGACCCTGGAATAAGATAAAGAGGTGATTCGTAAACCAGCTAGAAGGTTACAGGGTAAGAAGAGTCAGGGAGACTGAACCTGAGCTAGCTTGCCAACTCTTCAGGAAGTATCTCCCCATGCATGGAGTAGCGTGTAGATTTCTATGAAAAATGACCTCCATGTTTGTTATAATGGCCCATGTTATAATGCCCGTGTTATAAGCAGTAGCGCAGAACGCTTTGGGGACATAAGTAAAGCAGACTTTAGAGTGGCAGAAGGACTTGAGTTAATGAAACCGTGGCTGTAACAAGTTTCAAAGACCTCGGTGATTGCCTCTGTGGCGCCACCTTCTGGCAAATAACTGTATATTGTGGTTGGAGGCAAGCTTTGGTTTGTGAGCCCCTGATGCAGAGGTTCCTTTGGCCACCTTAGAAGTTCGCTTTGGCCCTACACTAGCATGACTTTAGTGGCAATTCTTGACATGTTTATTTTAAAATATTCCATTACAAAAGAAAACGTCATGGTTAAAGTCAGAAATGTGTGACAATACAGCTTGAGTTCTTATAGCCTATTTCCAGACTGGCTTCTACAGTCTCCTGCATTCTCTTCCAGAGAATTCCTTTGACTCTGTAAGCATATACATATGTGTGTGTGTGTGTGTGTGTGTTTGGAGATATGAAAATATATGTATATATATTTACATTCACCTGGCACATGCTGTGGCACAATTTGCCTTTTTAATATCTGTTGGGGAACTGTCTGTATTAGCACATACAGATCTGCCAGCTGCATGGAATCCCGTACTCTGGGTGTTCTACGGTTCTCGGTTGCTCCTAGGCATTTAGATGGGTTTCTTCCACAGATGCCATTGCTCACGTTTGTAGTAGACCTAAAATTTAATTTCTAGATGTGGAAATGCTGGATCAAGATGTGTAGGCTCCAGAGGAACTGAACTAATTCACACTCCCACCAGAAGCATGTCAGAAAGCTATTTCCTCTCTCATTGAAAAGAGAAATTGGAGAGCCCAGACCACATTTTTCAGATCTTCTGATTGAGCAGGGAAAGGTGCTGGATGTAGGGGTGACCTCAGCATTCTTAAGAGCCTCACAGGTCTATCTCTAACAAGGTGGAGCCATGGATTAGAGAGTAAGGGTAATTAATTATTGATCATATCCTTTGAGATTCAAGCCTCAAGCCCTCATGTGTGGTTGTGAGTTGGGAGAAACAGAAAGATGTATACCTTCTGAAATTCCTATTAAGCTGGACATCTCCGCTTAGATAGACATGGGATTAAATGCGTCTCTATCCATAAACATGGTATATTGAAGCATCAGAAGCCAGAGAAGTGCCACCTACATTCTGTTTGATACTTTCTGCTCTCATTGTAATTATTTTGTCAGAATGCTTTTCTTGTATAGGTTTTTAAGAGAAAGTTATGGCCTCAGATTCCTTAGAAGTAGTTTGTAGATATTAAAAGTTAACATTGTTTTTGTTGCAGTATGTAATGTCCGAGATTGGTGCAAACCTTGGCAGCTTCAGAAATTCAAGGTTTCTTCTTTATCTTGCTTAGATAACTCAAAGGATTGAGAGACACAGAAAATGTCAGCCACCTTAAGAATCATGAGTTACTGCCCTTGTGGGCAGCCCTGCTTCAGACAAACATCACCAGTTTTCAGTTCCTTGACCATGTCCTTTTAGGCTGTGCCATCCCGTCCTCTCTAGGGAGTCTCTGTCCTCTGAGCTGCAGGAAAGCCCCTTGCTTTGCAGCCTGAGCTCCTCTCGCCCTCCTTCTCTCCCTGGCAGTACGCACTTCACACACACACACACACACACACATACACACACAAGGGGGGGGGGAGGAGAGGAGCAGAGAGAGACTACTTGTCTTCACCTTATGGCAGATCTTCCTCCTCCTCCCCCTCCTCCTCCTCCTCCTCCTCCCCCTCTTCCTCCTCCTCCTCCTCCTCCCCCTCTTCCTCCTCCTCCTCCTCCTCCTCCTCCTCCTCCTCCTCCTCCTCCTCCTCCTCCTTTTCTTTCTGTTTCCTTTTCTCTCTCATGCTGGGAAATAAACCCAGAGCATAAGACACAGCAGACAAACCCTTCCTTTGCACTGAGTTGTATCAACTGTACAATTGTATTACTTGGTTGGAGACAGGTCCTCACTAAGCTGCCCAGGCTGGCCCTCAGTTTGTTATGTAGCTCAACCTGTCCTCGAGCCTCTGATCCTCCTGCCTTAGCCTCCTGAATAGCTGGTGTTACAGGCATGAGTCACCATGCCTGGCTCCTTTTTCATTCTGAGGAAACTGCCCCCTGCCTCCAACTACTTAGGGTTTTCCCTAGAGTTCTTTCACTTCTGTTGTGATAAAACTGTCCAAAAACAACTCCAGGAAGAAAGGGTTTATTTAGCTTAAAATTCCAAGTTTTAGGCCATCACTGCAGGGATGTCAAGGCTGAAACTTAAACCATCCACAGCCAGGAACACAGAGAAAATAAATATGTGCATCCTTGCTTGCTCACCTCCATTCTCCTGTCTTACATAGTTCAGGATCCCCTGCCTAGAGAAATGTGCTTCCCACATTCAGGGTGGGTCCTCCTCCATTAACAATCAAGACACCCCCACATCCCCCACAGACATGTCCACAGGACCTGATCTAGGCAATTCCTTAGTAAGATTGGGTTTCCAGGTGATTCCGGGTTATGCCAGATTGGTAGTAAAGTAAGCAGCAAGCCTAGCACACCCTTACAATTGGTTTTCTTACCCATCAGCTTGTTCCCATGCTTAGGTAAGGGTTGATTTTTGATATGGGTTTTGTGTAGGAAGTTTAAGTCCAATAAAATGTTAATGTTGTCTGTCAACACTGACATTGACAGCCAGCATCTTTCAACACACTGGAATGACAAAGGGACCTGGAGGCTGTAGGATGCTCTTGGTCCATGGACTTCTTTTGATGCACAGTCCCGATGGGCATGGGCTAGAGGAGCTGAAAGGGAGCCACAGCATTGGTGACCCAATGGTGTGCTGACGATTCAGTGATGACTTTCTGTCTGTCAAGAAGCACATAGACCTTACCTCATGCCCGTGAAAGAGAAGAGCAGGTTTTGTCCCATGGAGATTTCTACATAGACTGCATTACGCAGAAGCCAGATGGGTTCAGCTTGGCTAATCTTAGTGCAAGCTGGGAACTTTCAACCAAAATAACACATTTCTAAGAAATTGTCTGGTGTGGAATATTATGTATGTATAAGAGAGCAGCATTGCCTATAGCACAAAGTTGAACGATTTATTGTATGCTCAGGTATATGTAGGATTTGCCTGGACCCCTCTTTCCAGCATAGTAAGGAAAAGATTTAACAAGCCCCCTCATTTTTTCTTGCTTGCTACATCAATAGCTATTAAACAGGTTTTGTGCCACACAAGACTTGAATTTATTTAGAAAGTCCAAGTAGGCCTTTTCCCAAATCTTGGCTTGCATCTGGATGTAAAACTCAGATGTATCCTCATGACTGTTGATTTAGGTAACAGATCTCTGTAATAGACATGTGGTCCTACGGTCTTTTCTTTCCTACTGCCTCAGGGACTGAGGACGGAGCTGTAGCTTTTCATGATATCCTCCCTGCTGTGAAGAAAGCATACACCCAGGTCCATACCAGTTAGCCCAGGAAGACATGAGCATTGGATATATGCACAAACCACACACTAACCTGCCCATCACTGAACGCAAAGGCTGGTAGCATTGGAGATTGTTCACCCTGAGATCTTGGACACATGAAACCCATTTTGTTTAGGTACTGGTTGACTCTGCAGAATTAACTGAGTTTGTCCTCTGAGATCCATACGCCAGACTAAGCATACCCTCCTACCATCTAGCAATCCATGTTTCATAGTCTATCAGAATTACCAATAATAAATAGGTAGAGGGAGAATAGCCATTATTCTGTGGTGTTTTCACAGTCTACAGGGCAGATGGTCCTGATGTAGACCTTAGAGGGCGTCTCTGGGGCATTTGGCTGGCCTTCTTTCTTCTTCCATAAAATCACTCTCTAGACCTAGATACAAAAACCCATAAAACATAAAAGGATGGAATCGGATTATTGGGACACAGGTTTAATAGACAGTATAGGGATATTTATATCAAACTAGGATTTTCAGCCCTCGAAGATGCTTGTGTGAGCACGTACCTGAGTTTTTCCCAGAGATGCAGACATCACAAGACACATGTGAGAGCCCCAGCATTCCTGCCTCATGCAGGAGCCATGTGAGCAAACTGACATTAGCTGTTGGTGTTAATGATATCTCCGATGGGCTTATGTGTCGGGGCGTGGAGGTATGGGAAGAAGGGACTTAGAGTTAGCCTTAATTTCAAATACAGCCTCTTTCAACTCACTCACCATTTAAGCTTCTGCAAAGTTGGCTGGTTGGCTTAGGTTTTATTTGTGTGTTTTGTTTTGTTTGAGACAGAATTTAGTTACTAGCCCAGACTGCCCTTAAATTCCCCACCTTCTTGTCTTCACTCCCCAGTGCTGGGTTACGGGGCTGAACCTCCACACTCAGCCTGTACTGTTTCCCACTTGTTTAATGGCGGTGATATCACAGCCGCTTGGTTAGGAGGCATGCTAACCACTCATTAGTGAGTGACAGGGTAGTCAGGTGGATCTCTCTTTGGTCAGTCCCAATGTATGTTTTGTTCAAAAGCTGCTGGTCATTTCTCAGTACAGCACACCGAGGCTCCTCCGCTGCCTGAACCTAAAGAGTCCCTGTTCCTTCCCCAGGAGCTTTCCTTTGACTTCCTTGTTGCTGTGTGTTCTCTTCCTGGAGAGACCCCAAAATCAGCACATCTGTAACTGGTTAACATTGCTTTTCAGATGGCTAAATCTACCTATAAAACTGAGGTGCATGTCCGTGAGGCTTCTGCATCCAGGGTCCACGTGTCCATGGGGCCACTAGAGGCCTCTTCCTCTGAATGTGTTCACTCTGCCTATCTCCCCTGCCAATGAGTGATAACACCTCCTATCTGGGTATCACGCTAAAATGTGCACTCATCAATCACGGGTCTCACCCGTTCTGGTCCTCGGCTAACCCCACCTCCATGTTATAGCACATTCATCTTCCAGAAAAGAGCCATGCATGAGACATTCTTGCTTCAAACTCCCCTGCTGGCCCACACTTCCTGACTGGTGAAATCTGAACATCTTCAACTATATTCTCTACTCTCAATCCACCCTCCTTGTCCCTTAGCCCCAGCTGTTTCCTGCTGGGAGTATGACTTCCATGTCTGCAGTCTTCCTGTGCTCTGTTCCTCTCTACACCCCCCACAACCCCCCAATCTTCATGTCTTTACTTTCTGGCCAGTTTCCAGACTTGGCCTAGAACAGATGCCAGCTCCCTTTGAAAAGCATTTCCGAATGTCCTGTACTCCCTCCAAAGAGATAGATTAACAATCAACTTTTCAACTGCAACCTTTGGCTCTTTGGACAAAGTCCTTTCAATCACTTAGCAGCCCGTACACTAATCATCTGTGTACTTACGAGTCACCACATCCAAATGGCATGTTTTCTAGAGTTTAGATTTTCCTTTTCTGCTCTCAGAGCCCAGTCTACAGTAGGCAGCCAATAAAAGGTTTTAAAGTAAGCACATACTTTTATCAGCAAATATTTGTTTTCCTCCTGTATAAGTTATGGCTGTGGTCTTGCCTGGAAAGATTTACAATCAAGTTTGAGTACTGGTAGTTACTTTAAAAGTCAAGGGTCATTCACTATGATACAAACTGCAGGTTGACATGTGTTAAGTGCAAAATGACTTAGCTAGTATTCCCAGAGAGATCAGTGTGCCCTACTATCTACTAATGTCGACATACTTAAGGGGAGGCAGAGGCCTGGGATCGGGGCTTCTTAGCTGGTAGGACAGAGCAGTGGGAAGATGTGAAAGCTGAAAAGTTTGATTCAGGCAGACTGTACACGGCAGGGGTGATGTGCCTCACCATAGAGGTTACCCACACCAAGGGCCTGGGGCTGAGAGGCACTGGGAAATTATGGGCTACTTTTGATCATGGTAAAGATGTCCTGAAGGGAGTAAGCTGGCAGTTCTGTAGATGGATGGGATAGCATGTGGCAGAAAGACCTAGTATGAACACAGCTGGGTTGCCTAAGTCTTATGTGAACAGGCCTGCATCTAGCCCATTACAAGGAACCTCAAGCACAAAAGAGAAACTACCCAGAGCTTGCTATCTATTACTAGACCTAGGAGAAGCCTTGTCTAACCTCTCAATCTTTAATCTCAATATTTCATATGAGTGCGTCCCGAGGCTCAGGGAGTCGGCCCCAGGGTCTGGGAGGGGCTTTGGAGTCCAGACCATGGCTCATTTCTCCATTCTGCCTAAGAGTCGATGGTTAAACTTTAAAGCCAGATGGCATTGAGAAATACTTTCAGGCATGAGGAGCTGTGCAGGAAGGGTGAAGGTCAACAGGAGACTGGGGTTGGTCTGGGCTTGAACACATCCAGGCTGAGATGACAGTGAGACTGGAAATCCTGACTGGCAGTCTGCAGCTCTGTTAGCACTCTGTGTGAACTTCAGTGCAGGAGAGGTGCAGAGAACACTTGGACCAAATACAAGAAACCAAGGAGGTTGGGGCGGGGGTTGGGTGTTCAACTTCTGGGTGCCAAACTTGGAGCCTCATGGAGGGGAAAACGTGAGGCTCGTCTTGAGATGCCACAGATGCACCTGAATGCTAGTCGTGTTATCCAGAAGTTAATTTTTCAGGCAATCCTGTTTTCCCTCCTCTGTTTTGTTGAATTTGGGCCAGGGGTCAACAGGGAGCAAGGTTGTCGCTGTGGAGAGCATGGGCCCTTCCTTTGTGCTTCGGTCCTTGGTTAAGAGTGGATGAGAGCAAATGACATCTTTTTCTTTGGTCTCCCGTTTCACCGCCCCTTTCTAAATCCAACCCGAAGTTAGCACGTAGCCCAAAGGAGAACCTTCAGTGTAATAACTAATCCTGGCAGCACTTTGTAAACTGCGGGTTTCAAATGACTAGGCCTGCACATTTCCACCAACTCCAGCAATTAAAGAGTCTCTGGGGACCTAGGCAGTGCTGATGCTAGTGGTGGGTATTGCTGTTGAAAAAAAAAACTGGAAGAGCCGCTTTCTGAAAATAGACTGCAGGTATGGGACAGCTCATTTCCCGGCTCCATAAGGAGGTCGCCCGTCCTAGGGGGAGTCAGGTAGATTGCTTACTGGCTCGATTTTTTTTTTCCACCAGTAAAATGTACCCACTTAGTCCTACCCATTTCACGGGGTTGGCAGGATGGGCAGAATGATGTCATCGATGGGCAGCATGTACCCAAGAAGGTCTAGATGTTCATGCTGAGAGCAGACCCTCCCCCCCCCGTGGAGATATGATAACCCTTGTCACTTTGCACACCACAGGGGCCTTTCTAGTGGGTTGACTGCAGTCTGTGTTCTTCCTACTCCATTGCCCCCTTTGGCTTGTCCGTTATTATGTGCAGTTGTGGAAAGGCAGTCTGGACTGGCCATTACCTATTAAACCTCTGTTGCTATAGCAGCCTTGGGAAGAGGGAACTGGCTGGTCCCATTCAGAGGAACTGCTTTAAGGCCACTTTGCAAAGTTTAAGCCAGCCAGCAATCGGCTCTCTGAATTCACCTTTCATCCCCCAGGACTTAACCCTACCGACCGGTTTCTCACAAGTGCAGAAGAAACCTGGAACTTACCCCATTCCTTCATAGTTCCAAATATTGGAGTGGAGGGTGGGGCGGGGAAGAGGTGTTTGACGGGCAGGGAGAGCATGACATCTTGTTTCCCAGCCATGGCATCTGTGCCCACCTCTGTGGCTTTGAAGCTGCAAGATCCCCAGTGCAACTCACGCTGGCACTCAGTACTGTTGGCGCTGTGAGTTCATTTGTGGCCTTCTGAAGTGTTCTTACTACTTAGAGAAGCCACAGAGCCATCCATGCTGACTTCTGCCACTCTGGGACACCCCTACCGAGGTCTGGGTGAGGTTTTCAACTTAGTTGGAGGGGTGCTTTGTCCTCCTCTGCTCAGGGACAAAAATGGGAAGGCCTAGGGCCACACACACTCTGAGTTCTAGTTGAAACATCTGTTCCCTCCCCACTGGACTGGCTTCTGCCAGGCTGTGGTTGTGAGCTCTGGTCCCACCACGCAGCGGGTTCAAGAAGGCAGATTTTGCTGACAGCTCTGGCAAGAGGCTTGATGACAAATACCCTTGGAACTGTAAGCCCTGCTAATCCTCCGGGCCAACCTCCTGCCAAGTTAGAAGCTGCCAAGTCAAGTCAGGGCCACTCTGAGTACTGATCCACAGCCCCAGGGCAAAGTGCTTGTCCTGGGCACAGGGTCACACTCACAGGCAGCATCTAACAGGCTTAGCAAGGCTAGCACTAGAGGAAGTGGGAACCAAGGGCATGGCAGGAGAGAGGTTCAGGCTCCAGACTTACCCAGGGCCTTCCCTCTTGCTGTGTGTCCCATGGTTCCAGGTGAGGTGAGCAGTATTGTCTGTCCTCCAGGTTTCAGGTGAGGGGATGGGACTTTTTAGCATAGAGGGACTGGCCTCAAGCCTTAGAGCTCTGTGGGTGAAAAGCCCCCATCTGTCTGTATTTCTAATGAGCAATGTTCCCTCCTCTAGAAGAGGTCCCTGGAAAAGAATCCTAGCAGGAATGAGAGCTGCAGAATAACGATCTACCCACAGCAAACATTGTCCTGCTGATCATAAGGAATATAGATATAAAACACTTCTTCCCCATGAAGTGACCTGTAAGTCAACTTCTTTCCATCCAGAAGGGATATGTGTGTGTGTGTGTGTGTGTGTGTGTTCAGGAACCCTATCTTCTCTGGGGGAGGAGTGTCTGGATGCATAGAGGTTCTTTACATATGTTTGTATGTGAGGGACCACAGTGCTGGCCTGGTGCCTCAGTGGTTGTCTTGTCAAATGTGGTCCTGCTCTCTGCATGAGCTTACTATTCTGGACCTAGAGCAAGGAGGAGCTGAAGCAGCAACACCAGAGGGAGAGAGGAACAGGGTGCAGATCTGACTTTCTTGGGGCTTATGTGTATGACAGAAGGCTGCACTTGTCCCTTTGGATTACCAGCTCTTGTCCAGGCACCTGTTGGACCCTGAGATGTGCAGATCTGAAGATGGCTCTCTTTGCTCCTCTGCTGCCGATGTGAGGAAGGGTGAAGTAAAGGAGAAAGCCTGCATTTAGGGTCTGGATGGCTAGTGGCTGAGTCCCAGCTGACTTGAGTGACTTAGTGTAAGTAGTCTCATTGCTTTGGCCTTTCTCTGTTACTTCTCTAAGACAAGAGGCTGTGTCCTGTAGCAGGGCAGGCTGAAAAGTCAATGCAGTTCACTTCAGAGGATCTCCTAGCCCAGTCATGATGCAGGGCTACTCGTGGCTTTCCCTGGAGGCAGGACTAGGCTCCATGGCCCCACCTATGGTCCGTTTACCAGTTGCAGAGTGAGGAAGAGGAAGCGAATCTGACTCTGTTATTGGGCGTGCCTGGCAAATGATGCAACATTTCAGAGCTGATTCTGCTCCTCTGCTTTTCCATCACTTTATCTTTACATCTGGAGACTGGGGATGCTAGTCATTCCACCCTCGGAGAGCTAAGGTGGGGATTGAAGGAAGGAGCTGATCTTTCTGGAAAGCCTGATGGAAGCAAGGGTTCCACCTGGCTACCCCTCGGCTACTAACAGCTAACAGTGGTACTCACTGCTCATTGGAGGGAACGCATCTGCGTGCCCCCAGGACACATTGCATCTGACTTCACACTGGAGCAGAGCAGCCCCCTTCCTGCTGTCCACACACCAGGGCTCAGATGGGGCTGCAGATTTACTGCTCACTCTTATTTCTGCTGATAGCCTGTTACTCAGTGAACAGAGGTGTAGGATAAGAGCCTGGAGATCAAAGGCATCTTTATAGTGGGACTTTCTTTGTATTTATTCTCCAGTCTTGAGAATGAAGGCTTCCTGGCACCATATCTGAGTATGTCTTGGGGCTTGGGGGCGGGGGGGAGGGAGAGAGAGAGAGAGACTGACCGACCAGCAGGCAGACAGATAGACCAGCAGGCAGAACAAGCGCTCAGAATACCAGGCTCAGAACACTTAAAAACATCTAAGTTTTGAACAAGCTTTAGTGCTTGGGGGAACAGAGAACCCTTTCCAGTATAATCTTAGGCTAAGCCTTTTCTTTCTTTCCTTTTGCGCGGGTGTGCGCACGCACTCTCGAGTGCAAACACCCTACGGTATATATGAAGGCCAGCAGAGGAGGATGAATGGCTTGCTCTGTTACTTTCCTGGCTCATTCTCCTGAGCTAGGCTGGAAGGCAGTGATCCCCAGTGATCTTCCTGCCTGTGCCAGCCTCAGTGCTGAGGTTAGATCCCATG
>JADRCH010000054.1:6328974-6365068 GCA_019843965.1 Rhynchomys soricoides | reverse complement strand
TGATCTTCCTGCCTGTGCCAGCCTCAGTGCTGAGGTTAGATCCCATGTAGGACCCACTCTGTTAACTGCTGCGATCTGAAATCATCTCCATGCTTGTGTGATAGGCTAGAGCTCGCTCCAGCCCCAGGAGTCTTTCTTTTCTCTGCCTTTAACTCCTTTCTTTCTTTAACTCCCACACCCTCTCTTTTTATTTAATCTGCATTTCTCTTTCATTCACTCCTCTGTCCCTTTGTAGTCTCTTCCTTCATCCCATTTCTTACATCTCATTTGGCCCCTTTCTTCCTCCTCTTCTCACTTTGTGACTTCTTGGTGGTCTTCCCTCGGTGACATTTAGCACAGCTTCCTGCAAAACAGATATCCAAGAAAACTTGACAACTTAAAAAAAAAAAGTCTTGATTTTTCAGATTTTGAAAAGTAAAGGTGCCCCTTAGGAGCAATTTAAAAAGTAGGAAAAACTAGTCCCTGTTTCAACGCTATAGAAAGTAATAGTGTGAGCCGGGCAGTGGTGGCGCATGCCTTTAATCCCAGCACTTGGGAGGCGGAGGCAGGTGGATTTCTGAGTTCGAGGCCAGCCTGGTCTACAGAGTGAGTTCCAGGACAGCCAGGGCTACATAGAGAAACACTGTCTCAGGGGAAAAGAAAGAAAGAAAATAAATAAATAAATAAATAAATAAATAAATAAATAAATAAATAGTGTGGATAAAGATGAACATTAAGAGGAACCCCAAAGGGGTTGGGCAGTGGGTGAGGCTGAAGCCCATCAAAGGATTGGGGCGGAAACCAAAATCGTGCAAAGGAGCAGGCAGACAGTGGAGGCAAAGAATGTTGTAGCTAGGGACTGCACTAAATACCCAGGCCTGAGGCAGCTAGCATGTGGGTGTGTGAATGCACAGGAAGGGCTAGTGTGGGAGGGGACTCTCCAGTGTGTTGTCACATGTGGTGGAGTGATTCTGGAAGCTTCGATACAGGAGGGGACCTGCCTAACTATCCACTTGTAGAGTGTCTTCTGGCCACCAGATTACATGGTTAGGCAAGGGTGGAAGGACAGAGAGACAATAGACAGGAGGACAGAAGTTGCAGTAGTCCAGGGGAGGGATGGTGCTGGCTTAGAAATAGGGACAACCTTGCAAGTGAGTGGGTCTCTGTGATCCTATATGGTTTACATTTGTGGTTATAGATGGACCACTCACCAAGTTCTTTCCAGGCCCTGCGCTAAACATTTTACCTGTGTACATTTTCAAATTCATTGTCACAGTCTTTTCTCGCTGGCCCTGTAGCCAACACTCTGACATCCTTTTGTATACAAGGAAACGAAACTTTAAAAAGATACTATAAGAACCTCTCTCTCCCTCTCTCTCTCTCTGTATGTGTGTTTGGGTGAGACCAATCATTTGCTTTTCCCAAACAGACTTTGATGGGGTATGGAGGAGCCTTTTGTTTTGTTCACCTTTTCATGAATGGTCTGATGTGTAATACACAGGTGGCAGAACTGCAATTAGAAAGAGCTTAAGCATGTCTCACTTCCCAGTTCAGTGTTAGCTACTTAACCCCCAACTCAGTGGGAAAGGGACCATAAACATCCCCAGGTGAAGTAGCTCAGTTCCAGGAACAGTCATCTGCTGCCCAATCACAAAAGCCTGGGAAATATTTGCAAGTAAGGATTTACAGTTCACTCAGGTGAAAGTGCTCTTAGTCAGTCAGTGGCTGTTCTGACCTTAGCTGGAACCCCACTTCTAGGGAGCAGGCGTTGAGCTGATCCCCTGGCCTCTCTAGGGCCCTTCCTTCCAGCAGGCTCGCCCAGACATGTTTATGTCAATGACATACATGCTACTGACAGAGACAGGATCCTGCATAGTGCCTTTAGGCTCAGCTGCAGAAGGCCAAAGCTCTCTTCCCATATTCTCTTGGCCAATGCAAGATAGGAGATGAGCCCAGATTAGAGAGGTTTGGAAATAGATTATGCCTGAAATTGCAAAGTCATGTGGAAAAGTTGTGGGCAGGGGAGGAATGAGACCTTGGGCCACTGGGATGTACCTGTACTTGTAGGATGCTTGTTACAGGAGATAGTGACCGTGCCGTCAGAACAGACATCAGCTGACCTGGGAAGTCAAAGTCTGGGAAGATTCACACTTTTAGGATATACTCAGGAGGCTTTTATTTACTCTCTGTACATATGGCAAATGCTCCATTTTGATCCTGAAGTATTATCGTAGTCCCCTAATGGGCTTCTTATATGCTAAAGGGATTTCCAGGAACAGGGGTGTTTTATCTTGAAGCAGGCAGGCTATGGACCCTGAATGTGGTTTTCTCCTGAAATCTGAGAGCTTCCAAGAGAAGAAACAATGCTATTAGGACCATCTGGGATCCAGGAGATTGTTAACAAGCAAACTGCCATAAAACTAAGAAAGGAGAGGGGAGAAGTGGGCAGTAGAGAAAGGCCGGAGTCCAGGCGTTGGACCACGAAGCTTTTCACCCGTTGAATGGAAAGAGTCCCTTTGACCAATGTACAAATCACCTCCTCTTTTCCCAGCCTTTCTTTCTATTTTAAATTTTATTTACTTTTATTTCATGTACATTGGTGTTTTGCCTGCATGTATATCTGTATAAAGTGTCAGATCCCATAGAACTGGAGTTAGAGACTGCTGTGATCTACCATGTGGAGGCTGAGAATTGAACACAGGTCCCTTACAAGAGCAAGCAGGGCTCTTAACCACTGAGCCATCTCTCTAGACCACTCTCTGCCTTTCTTGACAGAGGATGATTTCCCTCAGCCTGCTCATGCTCTTTAGGGACTAACACTGATTGATGAGGATGTTTTTGTCTTTTTATGTGGCTGCTTTAAATCTAATGCCTGTCCACAGGAATGGGCAGCACATCAGGTTACAGTTCTTGCACCTAGCCTTGCAGACTAAATAATAAGTAAAATGGTTATTTGTTACTTCGATGCAGCTGTAATTTAAGAACACAAACCAATGACCCGAGCAGGAAGGACACAGATTGCTGCTCTCCCCATTCACTGATGCCTGCCAGCTAATCAGCTAATTGGACAGGGACTGATACATTCTTATGAAAGAAGAGGAACGAGAAGGTTTCGGCAGGCCTACGAGGTGACCAAAGTGGAGCCCAACTTTGGGTCTGAAGGTGACTTTGAATCTCTTCCCAGATTTCCATAGGATCTCTGTTCTGCCTTTCCCTCAGGAATCCTCCTTGGCTCTTCTGTAAATGAGTGTCATCATTGATGTGTTTATAAAACGATATATATGTTCTACGGAGGTGTGGGGGGAGGTGAGGGAGGTGTGGGGGAAGGGTGTGCCTCAGCGGGCCCCTGCCGAGGCATCCCTTCCCCCTGAGGGACCAGCCACACACAAGGTATAGTATAGAATAGAGTTTATTCAGGGCATGGGGAGGGGAGTTAAGAGGGTAGTAGAGGCAGAGAAAGGCAGAGAGAGGGAGAGAGAAGTAAAAGAGTAGAGAAGTGGAGGCCGGCCATGACCACGTGGAGAAGGGGTGGGGGGAAGGGCATGGGGAGAGGTAAGAGGTAAGAGATAAGAGAAGCAAGAGAAAGAAGCAAGAGGTAAGAGGGAGAGGAGGGGCAAGCAGCCCCTTTTATAGTGGGCCAGGCCCACCTGGCTGTTGCCAGGCAACTGTGGGGAGGAGCATACCTGGCTGTTGCCAGGTAACCGTGGGGTGGAGTTTAGACAGACCGCTAACAATCATGAGGCCAATAGAAGAAGAACACAATGCCCAGCTGACTTGCAGAATCCACATAGTGGGATAGAACCTGCAGGGTTTAAATCAAACCTGAGAGAAACATTAAGTTTAAACATAGCAAATGTAGGGGGGGGGGGTGTGTGTCACACAATTACCTTAACATCTTTTAAAGAGGTGAGGCCTCTTTAGGTTCCATATCTCCAATGTAATGAGTCACAGCTAACGTCTTCTCCATGGTTCTTGGGCATCTCCCTCATCCCAGGCCATGTCTCACCCAGGAGATGCCCTCCCACCTCCTCACCCCATCAGTTGCAGATTTCCATTCATTTTCATGGTCAGCTAGCTATCTTTCATGTCCTTCCCCACACCTGATCCTGAATCCCCCATTTCTCTCCTCATCTCCCTCCCTCCCAGCTCCCTCCCTCCATCTGCCTCTTAGGACTATTTTATTCCCCCTTCTAAATGAGATTCAAGCTTCCTCAATTGGGCCTTCCTTCTTGTTTAGGCCCAGAGGAGAAGGGGAGGGGAAGGGAGAGGATTGTGGGATGGAGTTGACCAGGAGGGGGCAGTGAGTGGGCTGTAAAGTGAATAAACAAAAAAATAATAATAATAACAAATTAAAAAAACAAAGAGGGTGAGGCATTTGAGGAAATTTAATGTTCTTATTTCTGATTTGAAAAACATCTGCCAATACAATAAGGGTGGAAGACTGTGACCCGTCGGGGTTTTACAGTGTGAGGTTTCCACAGCATCTTCCACTGACGTCTGGACAGTGGGATTACCCATCTCACCTCATTCCACCTCATGTTGCTGATGCAAATGATGCTGATGCAGTGAGATTAAAGCTCTTCACAAGGAAAAAGTAGGAATTACAAGCATTTGAAGCAAGCTGGAACTAGCCCTAGAGGTGGATGATAAAATTACTTAATGAAAAGTTAAGAAAAATCAGACTTGCTAAAACTGTTAGAAGCAAGATGGGGGTGGGAGAAGAGGTTGGCTGTGAACCTGGCATCTCAAAACCTGTCACGTCCTGCGTACCAGCAAAAACCAGTTAGGAAACCAGTGACAGCTATTCTAGAGCATTTCAAATGAACCAACACAGCAAAAATGTGACACGGTAAGATGTGACTGTAAGAACTGAACTTTTTTTCAAGACCCTCCAAATAAAAATGGGATAGTCAATAGATAAAGAATTCCTCCTTCCTGCATGGCTCATGTGTGATCTTCACCCAAAACTCCCAATGAAGATTTTAAATCAAACTCAACACATTCATTCTGAAACTCATCAAAAGGATGTGTGTATAGGAGCAACCACAGGCATGCTTTGAAAAGTTCCATAAGGAAGATGTCACTTGTCCCATCAAACATTAAGCCTTACTGATATCAGTCATTAGAGCCAGTCATTTGGAAAACATTAGTTAGCATCTTTTTTTATGTTGTACACGAAAAGACATTCTGAGTGAGTCAAATAAACCAGTAGTAGGTGTAATAAAGAAAAGTACAGGGTTATATACAGATACATGAACATATTGTGTACACATATACAGGTACAGTGGAAAAATCTCTTAGTAGTGAAACTCTGCACCATCATAAACAGGGTAGGAAACCTGGTCAATGTAAGCTGGATAAAGAGTCAATGAAGTTTAATTTTAGAAGTGGATAAACACTGGGCTCATGAGATAGGTTTGTGAGCTAAAAAGTGCTTGCCACTGAGCCTGGTGGACTGAGTTTGATACCCAAGACCCGCATGATAGAAGGAAAGAACCAACCCACACAAGTTGCCCTCTGACCTCAACTAATGTGCACAAATGAGCTCACACAAACAACTGACACAGGCTCACAAAATAAAAAAAACATAATAAAAGTATCTTTAAATTACGAAACAAAAATCTGTCTCTTAAAATCTTTCTGAGAATTTCACATATGTATATTATGTTTATATTATCATTTCTACCCTTCCCTCTTTCCTTCCCACCTCTCCTGTGCTCCTCACTCCTCAAATTTATGACTTCATACTTAATTATATATGTAATATTTATATTTAATTATATTATATATTATAATAAATAATTATTAGAAATATTACATGCATGTATATCCTGCTGAGTCTGCTTAATGTTGTTCCAGTGTACATGTGTTTGAGACTGACCACTTAAGGTCGGATAAACTGCTAGTCCCTGGAGAAGATCGATTCTTCCTCTCTCAGCAACCATTAAGAACTAACCTGTAGCTCTTCATCTAGAGGTGGGGGCCTTTTTAGATTCCCCCATCCACATTGGTATATCAGCTGGTGGCATCACTGTTGCTGAGGTCTCCTGAGTATAGCTTCCTCATCATTTATAGAACCTATCTCATAGCAGACATTTTGGTCCTCTGGGTCTTACAGTCTTTCTGCAACCTCTCCCCACTCCTCGGGGTTCCCTGAACCTTTGGTGTAGGAGCTGTGTTGTAGATGGCTCAGTTGGGGCTGGATAAAACTATGAAGGGTACACTGAGAAGAAGAACTGACTCCTGCAAGTTCTCTCTCTCTCTCTCTCTCTCTCTCTCTCTCTCTCTCTCTCACACACACACACACACACACACACACACACACACACATATGAATATAACAAATTTATATAAAAAGGTAGAAGAGCGTAGAAACCTATGAACTGGTCGGGGATGTGGTGATGGACATTAGGTTGTAGTGTTATTAAGTTCAAAGATAATTCCTCAGAAAAAATAACATCCCTATTTGATGGACCCGAAGTTCCGTTTAAAGGCAAGGTCAAGAGGCACAAGATGAGATTGTATTATCTCCATCCAGTACAGAGCTCAGCAGTCCCTAGAAACTGGAGCTGTGTAGTAGCTTGGCTAATGAGAAAAACCCCATCACCTGCCAGTGCCTGTGTGGGGGGGGTGGTGCGGGGGGGTTCCTTTCTCTTTGGCAAGCAGTCCACAAACAGAGCTCAAAGCAGAGAAGGGACCTAGAAGGTCATCTGGGCCATTTACTTTTCAAGCTCCCTTCCAGGCCTTTTTAGAAACAGGCGTTCAGTTTCACTACAATATAGCAATGGGCTGCATGCTTCACCCTGGGGTAGGTTTTTAATGAAACCTAAAGATTTCGTCCTACATGGGGGTCTACCTTTGGCAATGAGGCAGAAGAGGAGCTGGGCCAAAGCAGCCAAGCTGTGTCCTCTCATTTATTCTCCGGGCATGAAAGGAGCAATTGTAAAACTCAGATGAAACCAGAAGTTAAGCTGCAGAATCCCAGCATAAACATTTGGTCTGTTATTAAGTTCACTTTCACCAGCTAGACAAAGAAACACAATTCACCCATTGTTCCATGGATGTTTGTGCAGTCCAGTAGCTTAGTCTGTAGAGGGTTCAAGTAGAAGTTAGGTTGTCTCCATTATGCCCTTTCTGGTCTGCTAAATACTCCATTTTAATGTGTCCCCTCTCAGCATCCGTATAGCCACTCTTACTGTGGGCGTGGTATATCACAACAGCTTTGTATCTGACCTATCTCCACCTATGGCCCCTTCAGTCCATTTTTACCCCAAGAGTCTTGATCTAAACTAGCTGTTTACTGCCTCACTCCTCAAAATTCTCCTGTGACATTCAGAGATGTTTGGTTTGTTATAGCCCTACACCCCCTTACCTGTGGCCACACCTCAAGCTCATTCTGTCTTCTGGTTCTGGTTTCCAACAACTTATGACTATTTGTAGCTACTCAAAAAAAATGCAAACTGGATGATGGGGATGTAGGCAAGTGATGGAGCACTTGCTTACAGTGCTCAGGGCCCCAGGTTCTATCCCCAGGGGAAAACAAAAGGAAGCCAGCTTAGAGCTGAGAAGGTGTCTTGGTTGGTAAGGGGTCTGCCACAAATGCATTAGGACCTGAATTCAGATCCCTAGAGCCCATTTAAAAACCCAAGAAGGAGAGAGGGATGAAGATGGGTGGATCCCTGAAGCTCATTGGCCAGCCAGCCTAACTAAATTTACAAGTGTCAGGTTCATTGAGAGACACCATCTTGAAAAACAAAGGTGGAGCACAGTTGATAAATGGCACCCATTGTCTGCCTCCTGCCTCAAATGCATCCTTGTACACACATTTTCACATGTGCACATACCTACACTGACAGGTACACACACAACAACACAACACACAGAAATACTTGTGTCTATCTGAATGTTGTGCCTAGAGTGCCTTTTGGGGGATTACTATCTACCTCAGGATGCAGTTCCACTGGGTGTCATCGCCAGGGGACCCCCCCCCACACACACACAACCTCTTTCGTGTTATGTATGCTTTCCTACACTCTGGATTCGCATGAGATTGACATCCATCCTACAGCCACTACACCCTACCCTAACTGGCTAATTCTAGGTCTGTCTCTGTGACTCACCTGGGAAACAGTCTTAAGTGACAATCTTGTAACTCATCTATCACATTCCAGCATGCCAGGCATGTAATTGATGCTTCATGTGTATCCTAACAGTTAAAGTTGCTGTGACAAAACACCATGGTAGTTGTCCCATGGTATTGACCTCTTCATAATTCTGGGGTCAACACTGCAACTGGGCTGCACCTTCACAAAGAGCCTCTCTTAGGCTCTCTTTGAGGATCCTGGTCTAGCCACTTAGTGCCAAGCCTCAACTTCTCTTCAAGAACACTCTTCAGTCTTGGGGCTTCTACTTTGAAGGAGACTGCACATTTACTAGAGCTTCACTTGGCCTCACACAGGGCTAAGCTGCTCTCCATGACCCCTTCATGCCTTCAAAACCAGGACCACCCAGGAGACTCTTACATATGACCAAGTTTGGTGTCAGCATCAACCTTGGCCACCTCTGTATTACAGGTTCTATGCCTACTCCAAGGAAACATTTCTCAGATTTCACCTTAATGATGCTGGTCTCTTCTTAATCAACACAAATTTCTTGGACCCAGGTGACCAGCATCAGTTGTCCCAGTAAATCAGAGGTTTCACTTCTGAGGTCTTGATCTCTTGTTAATCACAGCTGATTTTTCAGCCCCAGTTGACCAAAATCATAGATTCTTAAACTCAAAGTATCAAATGGTCTTAATAGCATCGTTAAGGGACTCAAACTTTGCTCTGAAATTTCATATGCCAGGCCTCCATAATCTACACTGCACGGCATTGTCTTCCAAGTCCCCTCAGAACATCCCACTGAGTTCTGAGCACTCAATGGCTTTTCCAGCCCAAAGTACCAAAGTCCTTCCATAATCTTTCCCAAAACAGCATGGTCAGTTCTGTCATAGCAACAGCTCACTCTCTAGTATCAATTTCTGTCTTAGTTATGGTTACTATTTCTGTGATAAAACACCATTATCAAAAATAATTTGGGGAAGTAATGGTGTATTTAGCTTACCCTTCAACGTCACAGTTCATCATTGAAAGATGTCAGGGCAGGAACTTAAAAAGAACAGGAACCTAGGGGCAGGAGTTAATGAAGACCATGGAAGAATACTGCTTACTGGATTACTCCTTAATTCTTGCTCAGCCTGCTTTCTTAAACCACCCAGAATCACTAGCTTAGGAGTGGCACCAGCCATGGTGATCTGAGTCATCCCACATCAATGGTTGATTTAAAAAATGCACCAAAGCTCTGTCTACTATAGAGAGCTTCTCAGTTGAAGTCCCCTCTTCCCAAATGACTCTAATTTGTGTCAAGTTGGCATACAACTAGCCATCACAATGCATATGATAGGAAAATGGGTGTGTGTGTGTGTGTGTGTGTGTGTGTGTGTTTAAAACTTTCTGCATCCTGTTTGTGAACAAGTATGTATCTTTGTTTTGCCTGATAAGACATGAGTCAGACATGTTCTGCCTGCTCTGTTCTCCGAAATACAGTGAAGATGAATAAGGACCGAAGACATCAAGGTCAGAAATAAGTGGGTTAAAAAGCCCAAACACTCCCAGAGAATCACTAAGTGGCTCTGACCTGAGTTGCCTTAGAGTTGACATAAGTTAAAACACCCGTGTTTTTGCAGGCCAGCTGTTGCCAGCAAACCGCAATACACCGAGTCCCATCGACCCTGACACCATCCAGGTCCCAGTTGGGTATGAACCAGACCCAGCAGACCTTGCCCTCTCCAGCATCCCGGGGCAGGAAATGTTTGACCCTCGCAAACGGAAGTTCTCCGAGGAAGAACTGAAGCCACAGCCCATGATTAAGAAAGCTCGCAAAGTCTTCATTCCTGATGATTTGAAGGTAAATTGGAACTGGTAATCAGGCTATAGGCAAATGGAGAGTGGGATCATGGGTGGTTTCCTGAAGTCTGTACACACTCGGAAACGAAGGACCTGAGAGTTCTGATTATATTTGTTAGCACATGACTTCTTGGCACCGTACTTCCTCTCTCGGAGACTTCTGAAATATGCTTTCATGTCCTGATACTGATCAGACTTAAGGAGCAGCAGTAAAAAATTCAGGTGATGTTAAGTCCCCGAAGAAAACAAACTGGCTCCTCTTTACAAAGGATCCCAGGAGCCTATGCATCAAGCTCAAATCTTTTAATGTTGCAAGAAGAGTGGAGAAATGTTTTGAGAAGGGCACTTGGACTGGACCTCAGTTTTCTGAGGCTTACTACCCGGGTTCATTGTTTGTTGATAGTGAGCTCTACCGTTTTCCTGAGTGCCTTGGGGACCTAACATGTCTGAATTTCCCTTTGTATATTACTGACTCTGGGTAACCAGAAGACATGCTGTGGGTAGAGATGATGGATCCACTGCTGTTATTTTACGTTAACTAAGCAGGCAGGCAGTTCTGGGTGGTTTTCCTGTACTGTGTTGAAGGGGATACATCATTTATCGGGAAACAGATTCACCTGCTTATTCTGATACATTTGCCACAGAATATAGAATATTCCTGAAATTCTGCCAGCATGGAAGTATTTATGATCTGCCATTTTACAGGACTTGTTCTGTTTATGCTTCTTTCCAATCATGAGAACAATAGATGAGTACGTGTATTCAAGGTAATCAGATCAGTCGTAATCAGCCCTTTCCTAATACCTGATTTCCATTGCCCAGACCTAAATATGCTTGCTTCATATGTAGAGACACCTGTAGGGAAATGAGAGTTTGGGACATTGTGTGAGCTAACGTAGGTCAGTCTTTCCACCTTTTTATATCTAGAAAGAATACAAGAGACAGATGTACCCTGAAGATCTGAAGTGTGCTTGTTATCCTCACGTCTGAGAACTCCATAATTGCTACAAAATTTGCAAGAGTCAGGGCTGAACTCCAAGGTTATCACTTTACAGTTGAGGATATGGAGAAGCAGAGAGGGGAACCGAGGTGAAATCTACTTTTGGAGTAAGACAGGTTCTAGAAAGGTCACTGTAGCATGTTAGCCCAGACAAGGGGCCCTTGCATAACAAATCAAAAGCTGTCACTGTAAGAATCAAAACCAACAAAGTCTACAGGAAATGTACCAGAAAACCCAAACTTCTCATGGCTTCAATGGTTAGACTCTAAGGGGCCATGGGATCAGGTTTAAGCTGAATAAAATACCTTCTTACAGTTGGATACCTTCCAAGGGTCTCCAGTTCTTAGCAATCTAATTCTGTGTATTTCAGAGTTTTATCTCTTCACCCAAACCATGAAGCCTGTTCAGCCTGGGCCTCTTCTTGCCTGGGGTGTGGTTTGACAGGATACTACCAAGGAGTAGCTTAAACTTGTAGCCAGACCTTCACAGACTCTCCAAGTTTGCGTGTTTGAAGAGTGAGCATACTTAATGGCTCGTGTACTGTTGGCAGCAAAGAGGCTGTGATGAACCATTGGGGCTGGAATCATGTATCGCTGCTGTCAGGGCTAGCCTGTCCTTTCCACATGGTGGGTAGGGAGCTGGAAGGAGCCTTCTCCTGCAGTGTGCCCTCAGAGGTGTTTTTCAGTTGCAGGTGAAACCTCAAAGCAGAGATCGGGAGCTGCTGAGAAGCAGGAAGAAAAGCTGGAGGGCTTCTCCCTTCAGCAGAGAGGACTGAGCTGGGATGGGTGGGAGACAAGGTGTGTGTGGCCCTCAGCACCGAACGAGTCAGCCAGAAATAGAGAGTGGGGTAGAACCTACCAAGAATGCTCTTCCTCACAAGTGCTTAGTTTCTTTTCTGAAGCTGGCCTTTTGGGTTAGCATCTATACTGAGGGAGACCTAAATGATGACATACGGGGATTCCTCGTGACTGATAATACACAGTCACATTTATTTCTTACCACTCTTAAGGGTCATTCATTCACTTGGCAAACATCTTTCAGAGGCTTAGGGGATGCTAGTGTTTGACAGCATCAGTACCACACTTGATCTCATAGAAGTTCTAGTCTGTGGAGAAAGGGGGAGTGCCATCTGTTAGAGGTAGGTGATGAGTGGGTCCCTGTGTGAAGAAGGTAACTGGGCAGCCAGAGGGCATCAGCTCTAGACAAGTACAGGATGGACCAGGGGATCCAGTGTCAAATCTATCATTCCCACTAGAGATCCTGCCTCTCTGTCTCCAATCAGAAGGACAAAAGGAGGTGAGCTGGTGCTTCTAGACGAGGGTATCCTTTCTTCCATCATTCCCACTTTCTCCATCCTTTATTACAACCCAGTTCTTTGCTTCCCTCCTACTTAAGAGCCTTGTTCTCCATTAGACCTTTTTGCTAGCTCATCTGCTCATGTGAGCAGGCGAGGCTAGGGGAAAGGCACTTGGCAAGTGATAAGAGGCCTGAGCAAAAACTCTCAACAAGAACGGAGTGAGAAGAGTTGGTTTTTACAGTAAGGTCAGTTGGTGACTCCTTGGTCCTTAAAGACATGGTCAGAATTGTCATAGTATAGCAAATCTATCCTACCACGTCCCAAGGCTGTTCTCATGTACAGCCTCACCTCCTGCCCTCATGAGCCCTTGTGTGTAGGTTCTGATCCATTTGGACTCAGCCCTTCATTAGAATGTTCTTGGAAACCATACTCCTGGGCATATTGACAAGTACGGTAGGCTTCTTGATACTATAAAGGGGACGGAATGGAGGAGGACATCCAAGTCGCACGAAGAGCCTCTATCAAAGTTAGATGCTTCATTGCTGTGCAGATACCTTTGGTTCTCCTCACTTATGTGATGTCACTGGGTTTCCCAGGACCTCCCAGCCATCTTCCCTGTCTGCCCTTCCCACCAGCTTTGAGAAGCACAAACAGCAAATTCTATCTACAACCACAGCATGTCTATCCACACTTGTTCATCCAAGCATTCCTCAAAGGGCTCCCTCCTCCCTAAGAAGAATTCACTAACTAGCTCTTATGAAGATACCTTTTTGATCCCGTTACACATTATGAAATGTATAGGAATCTAGAGGCACTTGATGAACAAAGGACAACCTTGTGACCAGCAGGCAAGAAGTACCTTCATACACTTTGCATCTCACACACGGTCTTCACACAGGGTACATGTCTGCTGAGGATAATGGACAGGTAAAGAGGCAGACCACTGATCCCCAACTTCTTTTGCAGCCAACCTTTGTGAGTGACTTCCTCTAGTGCTAGCTGTCCTTGGCATCTTGAGAGAGGGGAAGGATTAGCCTCACCTACCTAGTCTAGGTGATATGAACTAGAGTATCAGCTTTGCTAAGACAGAGATATTCGCTGGGACAGTTGCTGATGATACAAAGGAGTTGCAAAAATTCCATTTGGCACCATTCACACCATGGATTAAGATCCGCTGCAGTCCACCTAGGGAGCTTTCCCTTCTTTTGGTAGGGGTAACATCGATGGAGGAAGATATGGGAATTCCAGATAGGGTAATTGAAACCCAGCAAGTAGTTATGCAGGAAATTAGAATACATTATTTAAATGTTAGCCATTGGTGGGAGTACATTGAATAATGAAAGCTATTATGTTTTTAATTTCTGTTTTCAATTACTGAAGTGTACAAGACCCTTATGTGACATTCTGGTGGCTCAGGATATAAACTAAAAGGGTGGGTGAACCTCCTTGTGTAGGTGGTGTGTGTTGCCTCACTGGCCTAGTACCCTTTATAGTGGGACCTATATTAGCCACTGTAAATGCATCTGGCCATCTCTGTATTAGTAAAGTATAATGTGAATCAAACTGTGATGAACATGCATGTTCTCCAGCAGATTGCTGTTTCTACCCATAAGACACATCTTTGCAGTCCCCACCCCACCCCAGGTCTTTAGTTTTAAAATTTGTAGAGTATACCTTCATGTGACTGTGATGATGTAGTTATCAGCTCTACTATAGAAGATTAGTTTTTCTCATTTTTAACTTTTGCAAATAATTTTATAACAAAGAATGCATCTGTGTCTATGAACATGGAGATGCTAGATGAAATCATAGAAGTAGAGTTTCTACATCAACATTATATTCATTAAGATAGATTTTAGAGAGGCTTGGCATGGTGGTACTAGGTAGGCAATAGCAGGAGGATCAGGAGTTCAAGACCACCCTTGGCTACATAGTAAGTTGAAGACCAGCCTGAGCTATGTAAGACTCTATCTTAAAGAGGGGATGTTGGTTAATTTAAAATTTATATGTGTCTATTATTGAGAGATATCACCATATTGCCTTCCAATGACACAGTCCCAACTTAGAGAAGCCTACATGTGTATTCATAGGAGAAAAAAAAAAGTTTAAAAAAAAGTTCAACAAAGAAAGTGAAGAAAATCGGAATGGAATTTAAGGTGTGTGGTGAACCTTCAGCATTCAGCTGAACTTTCAGCTCTGCCTCACTGGCACACAACAGCGTTGGGCAAAGCCTGTTGTGACAGGTTGGTCCTTTCTCAAGGACGGAAGCCATGGCTGGCAGACCATACTCTCAGACATGTAGAAGCTGTAAAGGAAGGAGACAGAAATTAAGAAACCCAAGCTGGCGTCTCAGCACACCCCTGGCTGCCACCCAGTGCTGCTGAAACCTAATATCTTGTTTCTTTTTCCTTCTGTAACTAATGAGCAGGATGACAAGTACTGGGCGAGGCGCAGAAAGAACAATATGGCGGCCAAGCGCTCCCGTGATGCCCGGCGGCTGAAGGAGAACCAGATCGCAATCCGGGCCTCGTTCCTGGAAAAGGAGAACTCGGCCCTCCGCCAGGAGGTGGCTGATTTAAGGAAGGAGCTGGGCAAATGCAAGAACATACTTGCCAAGTACGAGGCCAGGCACGGGCCCCTATAGGATGGCATTTTTGTGGGCTGGCTTTTGAATAGATGGACAGCTTGTTTCCTGTCTGGTAGCACCACACCCAAACCAACCTTTCTGACATCAGCACTTTACCAGAGGCATAAACGCAACTGACTCATATTTTGGTGTGCATCTGTGCATATGTTTGTGTGTGTATATGTGCTTATGGTCCCATGTGTGGTCAGCGGTGTGCATGTGTGAGTGTGTGTATGTGTGTGTTCCTTCACACTTGTCGTTTAAAGATAGTCCTCTTGTCTTTTAGTTCCAAACAAGAAAGGTGCCATGTTTTTTTAGACCCTGGAGACCCCGTGGGTGTCCTCCCCTTCCTTCTTCCGTCCCTCCCCTTTTTCCCTTGCTCCGTGTTCCGGCGATCTTACTTTGCCAGGGTCTGCGTGGCATCAGGAAGCAGGGCCCTGGATCTCAGTTATCAAGACCATAAGCTCTTGTTTCTGTTTCAACCATAAATTACGACGCTAAAAAGGTGCACAGCATACCCTAGCACTATGCTGCAGCTGAATTCCTCCGTAGGTTGCCCCCCCCCCCCCCTCCCTCCCCCCGCCCCACTTTCCTTCCTACCCTTTCTCGTTTTCAGTTTCGGTGATAATTGTCTTCAAATTTAAAGTGCTGTTTAGATTTAGTAGATTCCCATATTTACTTACCGATACCTACTAAGTTTCCTTTTAATTCTACCGACCCGAGATAAGTAAGTTCCATTATTAGAACACAGAGTGTGTTTTGCACTGTCTGTACCTAAAGCAATAATCCTAGTGTACGCTAGAGCATGCTGCCTGAGTATTAACTAGTGGACGTAGGAAATTTTCCCTACCTAGGAATTTCACTGTCTTTTAAAAAAATCAAAAAATAAAGTAATGCATTTGCGCATGACCAGAATATTCTCAGGACAGGGAAGCAGAGGGCAACAGAAGGCCTCAGAATGAGGGCTTAATTTATCAGTATGTAAGCCAAAAAAATTAATGCATCTTGGAGAAGCCTTTGCCATGGGTGTGCTTCGTTTTGCTGTCTCCCCTTCCCACACCCAGCCCATTCCCATTTTTCTAGTTCACTTTTTCCATTCCCTCTTGATATTCAAAACAACTGGCTAAAGATTCAGTTCACCCACTTTTTTTTTTTGTAATATATATTTTTGGGACGACATTTTGCCGTTTTTAGAAATCAGTTAATTAAGTTAAAAAGTTGATGTTTTTTAAAGCTCCCCCCCCCCAACTCCTATGGTGTCCTTTTTGAATGCCTCACAAATGAATGATTCTGGAGCCCATGTTTCTTAACCTCTGTTTGCTTTCCAACATATGTGCACCTATCAAGTGGACTTCTGAAAAAAAAAAATGAATGTAAAAGACACTGGTGTATCTCAGAATGGGATGGTGTTGTCACAAACTGTGGTTTATCCAATCAATTTAAATGTTTACTATAGACCAAAAGGAGAGATTATTAAATTGTTTAATGTTTATACAGAGTAATTATAGGAAGTTCTTTTTTTGTACAGTATTTTTCAGATATAAATACTGACAATGTATTTTGGAAGACATATATTATATATAGAAAAGAGAAAAAAGGAAAACTATTCCATGTTTTAAAATTATATAGCAAAGATATATATTCGCCAATGCTGTTCAGAGGAGTGCTTGGGGTTTTTTGAAGTCTTTAATATTTTAAACCTATTACTGACACATCAGCATGTTTTCTGCTTAAAATTAAAATTTTATGACAATACTGAGGCTTGCTGTGACGAATCCTGCTCCAGTGCTTTCTTGTTTCTTATTAGGTCTCAGAAGGAAGTCAGTTAACATCACCCAAAAGCACAAAATGGGTTTTAGTCAAATATTTATTGGATGATATGGTGTTTTTTAGGAAAAGCATCTGCCACATAAATGTTCACTTCAGAATTCTGAGTCGCTGGAATGGAGTGCTGTTGCCAGAGCCCCGAATGATTTTCTTCTCTTTCGGCCTGTGCATCTCACGCAGTGTAAGGTTGGCCTCGGTGCTGTGTGTATGGCTTATGGCTTGATAGATGGTTGACTTTAAAGATGGCTGTTATTTTGTTCCACTGAGTTGTATAATGTCAAGGGAGTCTGCTGCTTCTTCAGAGGCACATTTTTGTGCTTGATTAAAATCCCCTTTGATCCACGGATGTTTTCCGGTCTCCTGCCTCCACCGTTTCTGAATTCTCTGCAGATCCAGTGATACACTCCTCATTCCCTTAGCCACTCCTCTGTCTAGTGTCACAGTTCTGGAAAACGAGACCTGTAGGGTTTCTTCCTAGGTACCTGTTTTGTTCTAAGCCCTAGGTAACGGTGGGAGAGGAGAGAATTTGAACATTAAAATGTATTTTCCAAATAAATTACTGATTAAAAGTTGCTTGAACAATTTTGCATAGAACTGAATAAGAGATAATTCAGTAATGGCCACAGGACAACAAAGAGTTAATCTTTTTGAAGATAGATAAGGAGGGTGACTGCAGAACTATTCAACCGCAGTGTTCGCCAGAGCAAAGATGAATACATTGAAACTTAAGTAGAGAGGTATTCAAGGGTCACACTGTGGACCACCCAAACTCAAAGAACCATCCAGTAGTCAGTGAAGAAAAGCATACCTGGCCTAGCTTGGAACTGTTTTTACCAAATGAACATCACAAATGTTTTCTGCAGAAGACATAAAGAGATCACAATAAAAACGTATTCTTTTGAATATCAGGAAAGGTTTTAGGAACCTACCTCATTCAAAACAAAACAAAACACACAACCCTTTGGAATGTCCTCAGGTGCCTTATCTGTAAGTAATTATCACACACACACACAGACACACACACACACACACACACACACCCCACCCCCAGGGTGACTTCTCTTTGTCCGTGGACATTAAGTAGATAAGGAAATGCACTTAAAAATCTTGAGAAGCTAAGACCCAGGGTCAGATGACTACAGCAGACCACAGCCATTAGGAAGTTCCACTGTCAACTGTCCCCATTTCAAAGTAGGAATCTTTCCATGGTCAATTACTTGGTCATTCCAAATGCATTCAATTGGTTGCATGCCCTATCATTCAGCCATAATTTGAAATGAGCTGCATAGCACTTCCTGATCAGGTCATGCTGTTTCATTATTCAAGTGGATTCTCAAAGAAAGTTTAAAAAAAAAAAACCAAAAACAAAAGGAATCCGGGTTTATCTCTGCTGATGCTCCCTGCGGGGATGGAGGGCTATGTATGACTGTCTCCAACTAGAGGGACTGGTGCTTTGGGTCATTCCCAAAACACATCAGGCATGGCTGGGCCAGGCCTTTGTCTGTAAATAGAACAGGCCTTTAAGGAACCATCCTTTGAAGCAGAAGGGCCCTATGTTTGAGAAAAGCATGATGGGATTCAGTCACTGGGTGAGTGAGAAGCCAGATAAAAGAACCCAGAGGTTCCTTCTAACCCATTAACTTACTGTGGGAATTTACAGTAATCCTAAAGATACCTTTGAAAGGGCTACAGCCTTGTGTCTGGATGAGCTGGGGCGAGTTGTAAATGGCAACTTCTCTCCTGCCTAAGGATGAAACAACTGACATTGTGTAAAATACAAGCTATACTTTGCTCTTTCTAAAAGTTTGTCTATTTTTGCCCTTAGTGTTCCTTTAGAAAAACTCAAACTTCTGCAGAGTTAAATAGTTGAGATCCTTAGGCAGTGGCCAACCACGCTGTGTGTGGCTTGTCTCCACAGGCCAGGATTTAAGGTTGGGATTGGTTTCCTGCAGCTGACTGAGCTGAGGTGTGATGCCCTCCCTGAGGTAGATACCTTCTTCTCTGACTCTGATTGTACCTGGTTCCTACTTGGGGCTCCTGAGTACATCCCTCTGGTGAAGCCGATCAACTCCAGGTGTTTGGTAAAATCAGTGTCAATAATAAATGAACAAATTGTGTAGGTCTTGATGGACTGAATTTTTAGTAACCACAGTTAATGCATTTTTGCCAAAATGTGTGCTGGGGAATGTGTGTTTGTATATGGCTGTTCATGTGGAGACATAAAATCTGTCATTTTTTTTTAGCACCTCACCAGACATAACAATTAGCTATTATCCTTTGGACAACACCACAAAGATTGCATCTGTTAAACAGGTTCAGGTTAACAGGAGGTTAGTGTAATTGTACACCATGATATTGGTGGTATTTATGCTGTCAAGTCCAAAACTTGATTTGTTCTTCTAAATGTTTAATAAACTGATTTTTTCCTTTTTTTCATGTATTTTTTGTGACCAGCTGGATACCAGTTGATTTTGTTCCTATCACCATAACCAAGAGATCATTTACAGACATTTGCAGAGATCATAATTATGCTATATAATTAGTAATAAAGTATCATTTATTGATAACTTATGTACTAACTACTTTACTATACACATGGAATATTTTAGTCCCAAAATAACAGAAAAGCATACAATGAAGTTACAGTTGTTACACAACAGGAAATGACAGGAATGCCAAGTAGGCAAGTTAAGAAGCTTACCTAAGGGGATGGAGAGCTGATTCAGTGGTTAAGAGGAGCTCTGGCTGCTTTTCTGGAAGACCCAGGTTCAAACCCCAACACCCACATGGCAGTTCACAACTACCTATAGCTCAAGTTCCAGGGGATCTGGTACCCTTTTCTGACCTTTGTAGGTACAGACATTTCTACAAGCAAAACTTACCAGTACATTTAAAATAAAAATTTAAAAATTAAAATTAAAAAGCATTCTTAATTGATGCAGATGGAAGTGACAGAGGTCACTACTGATCTGTTGAGTATGTGCCATATGGACAGAGAGCTCAGAAGCTGGCCTGGGTCTATGTTCTTGTTGAGTAAACTGAATAACCCAAAGACTTATAGGGGCACAGATCAAGCAATTAGAAGCTGATTTGAGTTGGGACCTAGAAATCTGAATTTTTTTTAATGCTCCCAGCAAACTCCCACATATGAACAAGCTCAGATGACCCTCAAAATCTGAAGGGGAATGGTTCTGGAACCTCAACGGTGACCAAAAAAATCTGTAACACTCAGGTCCTTTATATAGAATGGCACAGTGTTGCCATGTTGCCTATATAAGTCTAACTGATGCTATAAATCACCTCTGAGGTACCTCTACCTACTACAGTATAAAATATTATGTAAGTAGATGTATCTATAGGCAATGATGAAGAGGGAAAGTCTGTACCTATGGAGTGTGGGCACAACCATCCCGGGCTCAACTACACAGCACACAGCAACATCCAACTTGAGACTTCATCTGGTACTTTCTCAAGCAGGTCCATTTTCCAGAAAGAAAAATACATAGGCAGGTTGCAAGAATGTCTGTAACTTTGGTCCTTAGACATGTGCTTCTTGGGAATTCTTTGTTCTCCAACAGGTCTACCAATTTGACAGCTGGTTAAAGTAAGCTAATCCCTGTGCACACAAGTTTGCCAAGTGTTCCTCGAATGCTAAGCAGACCAGTGCAGGAATGAATGGCAGATACCTAAAGACCTTTGTGTTCCTTTGATGTCCTTGGACTTCCCAGGTCTTGACAGTCCCAGTGCCCCCCCTCGTTCAAATTTCCAGAAAGTCATACAACATTTAGCCCTATGATTACCCTCTCCAACCCCACCCCTTGGACAGCTAATTTTGACCCGGCTTCAATTCCTTACAACCAGTTCTGGCTAGCTGGTAACTTTATAGTTTATGTTTCTGAATTGTGGTATTAATGTCATTTTAATATCATTTACACACGCACACACACACACACACGCACACACACACACACATACACAAACACATATAAAGCACTTGGCAGATCTACAAATTTCCAGCAAAGTTGAGTTGCTCACCCATCCTGTCCAGTCCCCGACCCACTTCTTGGACATCCCACATAATAGATAAGAAGCCTCCAAAATGGAACTGGCTCAGGATTAGTGGATTAGTGGCCTCTATCTGGCCTTTGAAAATCAAATGACTAGCAGGAAGGACACAAGGAAACAGCCCATTTAGCCACTTTGTCCCTCAGGCTAGATCCCCTTGTAAGGTTTCTTTCAACAGTAACAGAACAGGAAGTGGATTGATGGTCCAGCTCTATCCATACTTGTTATGATTTGCCCATGTAATGCCCACCACAGGCTAATGGTTTGGATTTGGTCATCAGCTGGTGATGCTATGCTTGGAGGTTTCAAAACCTCTGGGAGATGAGACCTAGAGGGAAGAGGTACATCCTTGGGATGGATGCTTGGGAGTACTGTTTCCACCTTTCCTTCATCCCCCAACCTGTCTCCTTCCTGTCTGAGGTAAGCGTCTCTCTCTGCTACAAGCTCCACCTGCCATGTCATTCTGCCAAGCTCAAGGACCAAATGACCATGGGCCAAATGCTCTGCAGCCATCAGCCAAAATAATTGCTACCTTAAGTTTTGTTTATATCTACTACCTATCTGGTCACCTCAATGAGAAAAGTAACCCAGTACACCTCTATGATGTTTAATGTCACCTGTCAACTTGATAACTTAGAATCATCTGGGAGGTGAGTCTCCAGGCATACCTATGAGGGATGCCTTAATTAGGTTGACTGAGATGGAAGACTCACCAAAGGTTGCGGCATTTCATGGGATGGGATCCTGGACTATGAGCTGAGCAAGCATTCATCACTCTCATTTCTTGACTATGGATATAGTGTGGCCAGTTGTCCCAAGTTCCCGTGCATGTCCTACCACAGTAGACTGAACGATGATAGTAATAAACCCTTCTTGCCTAAGTGACTATTGTTTCAATATTTTATCATAATAACTGGCAAAATAACAAAGACAGTTTTCTAACCATCATCACATGACCTTCCATCCCTCTAAGACAAAGTGGCAGTGCAAGCACTGTGGACTTTCCTACCCCATCACCTCAAAGGCACCCTAATTTTGTACAGTGCAAGTAAGCAGAATGTTTGTGAATTTTGGCTTTTGGTTTTTTGTTCGTTTGTTCGTTCATTTTTTGCTAACATGGCTTCATTTCAGCTCTGTAACCTCTCCATTCAGAGTGCAGCCCCCCAAACCTCCCCTATGAAGACCCCCCCAAACCACTACTGGAACTGAATTCCCAGATATAAACCAGCCCCCTATGGTTGAACCTACTAGCCAATTGGGAACTGTGCAGTTTTCCTTGGAAGTAGAGGGCAGACTTTGAGCATGAGTCACCAGGCACAGATACAACCCAGTTTTGTTCCCCAGACATCAGTTGTCTTTTCTCTTGTCAGGGTCTCATGCCTCAGGAAGGGGTTCGAGAACGGGGGGAGTAGAAGTTCTTCCCATGAACCTCTAGTGAGTAAACAGCCCTGGGGGAGGGAGACTGCTTGCTCCATTCCCTATGATGAGGATCCCACCATGTCTGAATAGACCTCCCAGAAATGAGCATTACCTTGCCTGGTTTTCTGCACAGCCCTTTCAGGACCCTTGGGCGGTAAGCAGAACAGAACAAAGAAACAGGTTTCGCGACTGGCAAGCCTTGACCAGAAGTGAGGAGTGGGATGGACTGAGTGGCAATGAGACCTGACATCTTTTAATTCCTAAAGGGGTGCATCCTGACCCAGCATCATTCCCTGTGGGTTGGAGGCAGGCACTTGTCGTTCCCAGCCCTCCGAGCACACACACTGATGTCTTCAGCCATAACTAAATAATCTACAGAATGAATGCCTGAAGCAGTTTGCCGATTCCCTAGTCTGCACCCCAGAGCTTTTCCACCCACTACCCCTGAAATGAGAAGGTATGATTTGCAAAGATGACAGTTTGGGGCTGACTCCATCTTTCCCAAAATGAACCTCCTTCACCTGGCATCTAGTTCTCCCTAATTTTTCTGCTCAGAACTTTGCAGGCAAAATGAATGTTCTCTGACAAAGCTTCCTGACAACACCCCTCGGTGTCTGCAGCTGCCTGCCTCTTCACCGGGCAACACTATGGAACCCGGGGATCTTTCTTCCAGGTCACCTTCTCCCACAGCTACAGACAGACCGAAGCAGAAGAGGAGACACAGAAGAGACTCATGAAAGAACTCTTAGAAGACGAAAGTCTTTTCATCCTTTTGAATGAAGATGACTCTTAGAAGTAGCGGGATGTAATTTGAAAGAGGAGACAGGTGGGTGTATAGAAAGAAGAGAAGCCATTCCTTGGCCTCTCAGCTCCCAGCGGGAGCCTTGGATCTGAGATATTTGTGTGCTGAGAGTCCCTCTCCCTCTTAATATCATGGTCTTTCATCTCTTTTCCTTTCTCCTCTGCTTCCTGGCTTTTATACTTTCTTCCCTCTGTGTGCAGTGGAATAACTGCCCAGGGACAAGAGGTGGGAATGGTCCCAGGGAAAGCGAGGATGGGATTCATGGCCCCAGGCAGAGGATGGGGAGGAGCAAAGTCCAGATGGCAGCGGAGACCTTCCGGCCTTCTGGAGGTAATCTCAAGTACGTGCCATGGTTTTGGGACCCATCCACCGAAAAGTCAGTATAATTTCCCATTTCAACGACTGATCCCAATCCTATCCTGGCATCATTAAATAATGTTTGAACCAGAAGGTCCACTTTCTGCGTTCCCGTTAGCAGTTTCCTTCACTCTCTGGATAAGAAGTCTGTGGTCTTGAGAAGAAAGGTGACTTTCAGAATTCTGTACACAGCCCCACACAATCATAGTACACCACTCCCTGCTTTCCAGCCTGCAGTGTTTACTGCAGCACTCTCTCTCCCCTTTGGCTATTTTCCATACTAGACCCAAGGCATGAAGTTGGCCTGATTTTTGTTCTAGAGATTGAGAAATAAGCACAGGAAGACCTTCATCTCTTTGTCCACTCTCTTCTAGGATGAAGTGTATGCTCTAAGTATCTAATTCCTGCCCACTCTTCATTATAAGTTGAAATTACTTTCTGTGAACTGTCCTGTAGTGTCCCATGTTGGCAGCGGTTGCGCCCACCTTAGGATTTCACCCCATGTCCATTCAAGGCTTTTTATGGTAGCCAACTCCTCTAGTGTGGAGTAAGTACATCCATTCACAGTATAGCATGGCCCAAAAGATGCCAGCATCTCTGATGACAGAGTCTCCATGCCTGAGATTGTGCTTACATCTGACCCTAGGGCCCTCCCCCCCCCCCACACCTTCCTCCCCTACATCCATTTAACATATATATTATTATTTTTTATAAACACATCACTAACTACTTCATTATGTCATCATTTTGGAAACAAACAAACAACAAAACTGTGTTTCTGTGTTTTCACAGATTTGGTTTGCAGAGTTTTTTTTGTTTTTTTTGTTTTTTTTTTTTAAAAAAAGATGCACATCAAACCTTCTTGGGGGTTTTGACTAAGATTAAGTAAGGAGACACAGCCAAGGATGGTGAGGAGGTGGTTTAGTCAGTAAAGTCTTGCAAGACTGAGGACCTGAGTTTGATCCCCCAGAATGTACTACAAAATAGATAAAAATAAACAATAAATAAAAATTTTAAAAGCTGGATGTGGCCGGGCAGTGGTGGCACACGCCTTTAATCCCAGCACTTGGGAGGCAGAGGCAGGCGGATTTCTGAGTTCGAGGCCAGCCTGGTCTACAGAGTGAGTTCCAGGACAGCCAAGGCTACACAGAGAAACCCTTCTCGGAAAGAAAAAAAAGCTGGATGTGGTGTTCTATACTTGCAGTCTCAGGGAAGTGGAGATAAGCAGATCCCCATGACATTTTGGCTAGCCTCCTGGACTACTTGACAAGTCCCAGGACAACAAGAGACCCTGTCTCAAAAACCAACAAACCAACAAACCAGTCAAAAAAACCCCAAAAAACCAAAAACCAAAAACCAAAAAACAAAACAAAACAATAAAACAGATTAGACTTAAGGATCAACAGCTGAAGCTGCCCACTGATCTCTAAATCCATTCATTCACATGTGCTTGTACACATGTGAACACACACACACACACACACACACACACACAGAGGAAACACAACAACAAACTTGGAAAAGAATCTAATCTTGGAGCACTGTTATTTATTGACGCCTTCTTGGCATATATTAGCCTAACCCTAATGAAACATCTCCTCAAGGGATCACACTTAGTAGGTGCACACCAAGGATCACCCTCAGTAGGTGCACACCAAAGGCTGGTGGTAGGATGTATTTAGCCTTGAGTATGTATAGGTAGTCAGAGGCCTATTATTCAGAAATGATTTGTGGTTTGTTCTGTCTTGTTGAAATAGGATTTCATATATCCCAGACTAGCTCTAATTAATTATGTAGCTCACGATGACACTGAGCTACATAATCTTCATAGTCCTGCCTTCACATTCCAAGTGCTGGGAGTACAGGACTGTGTCACCATGCCTAATTGGAAGTGATCTGAAATGAGATAATGTTACTATTCTTTATTATCCAACCATCTCATCTTTTCTCAGAATAAATTTATCCAAGTATTTGCCGAATACAATCGGAATTATGAAATGTCTGCTAAAGGTATTTTAGTAGAAATTTTTAGCTGTCAGAACTTGGAATGCTGCTAGACTAGACCTGAAGGAAAACAAAGGCATCAGCTGTGTTGTAATTTGGAGGAATCTATTGGGAACTGGGATTTTAGAAAATGAATCACTGCTGATCTTAGAGACACATGATTATTCGAATTCTTTTTGGAAAATCCCTATGTGCAAACCTGTTGCTTTAAGTGAAAGAAAATTTTAGAAATTAAATTGTTGAACGTTCTCCAATTGCCCACACATGAGGAAAGCATGTTGGGGGGGGGGGAAGCCATCCTGGCCATTGACTGAATACCCTAAAAAGTGTGATTTTGACAGCCAGTAATTAACAAATTTACAAATATTAAGGTATAGACATAAATCTATAATAACATAATTTTGAAACGGGCCGATATGCAAGTTTGAGTTTTCCTCCCTTTAAAAATAGACTAACAAGAGACTAGGAAGCTAGCTGAATCAGTAACGTGCTTGCTGTGCAAGCATCAGGACGTCAGTTCTTCCCCAGCGCCCATAGAGCAGGTGTGGAGTGTGCATTGGTAATCTCAGCACTGGGGAAACAGACAGGAGGATCCCTGGACTCAATGGCCAGCCAGCCTTATCAGTGAGCCCCGGGTACCAGTGAGAGGCTGTCTCCAAAAACAAGATGGATGTCTCCTGAAGAATGGTACTGAAGGTTGGCCTCTGGCGTCTACACACAGGTACATGTGTATACACCCACATGTATTCAAACACAGTAACACACATACATACTAAATACGCTAATAAGAAAGTTCTGGCAGTGTTACATGCCTATAATCTCTGTTCTCTGAGAGTCTGAGGCAGAAGGATCATAATGAGTTCCAACTAGCATCTGCTACACAGTGAGATAATACTGTCTTAAAAACAATGAACAAAAATTAATGAAAATTTAAAAGCATAATAATAACTATTCTTTTTTTCTGATTTACTATATATTTATTTTTCTGCCCTGATTTTTTTTTTAAGATGGCATTGGATAGAAGAAGCAAATCATGGCTTTCTAGCCAATACTAATACTTTTAAAAAGTTACATCATTCTTAGAAAAAAATTATATTAGACAGAAGAGAGGAGGCTAAAAGCTAGCTGCTTCTCCTGGAATGCTGGCTACTCCCCTGCTGTGGGGATCCATTCTTTGACAAGATCTCCAACACCCCACAGAAGTTTGGAAGCAAAGTTCAAATAACGCATTATCTCTGTCAAGGAGATGTATTGCCTGAGGATTCTTATTAAATTTTAGCTCTGGCCCTCATCCATTTCCCTAAGTCTGAAATGAGAGACATTTTCTATGCTCAGAACTTCCTGCTGCATGGTAGATGTTTCTACATTGACACTATTGACATTTCAGGTTGAGACAATTTATTAGGGAGACTGCCTTGAGCATCATAGAATGTTCAGCTACATCCCTGGTGTTTACCCACTAAATATGAGTAGTCATGACTGACAGTAGGATTTCCCTTCAGAAATCACCCAGCTAAAACCCACTATATGAGACTGAGCTCTAGCATTGTTCTGTTGAAATGACTTTCTTCTATGTTGTTAAAGCTGGCCAATGCTCCTACTGTGGCTAAGCACATCCTCTTCTCTATTCCCTCCTTCTCTTCCTGAGCCCCCAAAACTAGACATAATAACATCAATTCTGATTTGATATAAAGGTCACAAAACATTACACACAAGGAAATGACTTTTACATGTAAGGTTAATATGCTAGACACTTGGTCAAGAATTGTATGTAACAACTCAATTGTGGGGGCAAATGAATCTCTTCAAATGATCTCTATTTGGTTTCTTCTTTATTTCAGTCTTTCAAAACTTAATTGTCCTATTAAAAGAAGTAATTTCTTCTTTTCTAAATTAAAATAGACTCTTCCAATCAATGCAATCCCTTTGAACTCAAAGGAAAAATGCTCATAATCTCTCTCTCTCTCTCTCTCTCTCTCTCTCTCTCTCTCTCCCCTCCCCCTCAGCTTTTTTCTCAAGGTTATATATTGGGGTGAGATGTAACTTATCAGTCCTCCAATAATGAGGGGTGGGAGGTTCAAGGCACCTGTTGGCCTCAGGTCTGTGCTAATTTCTGGGATATTTGAGGCTGGGTTCATAGTGTTCATCTGTCCCTTGGAGCTTCATGTGTCTTCCCAGACATGGCCTCTGGGAGTAGGATCTCTGCATCCTGAAATCACCCTACTGATCACCTAGCCTGTTCTTGTCCTTCATTTCTTCTAGCTTCTGTGTTCCCCTACATCAACTGGAATCTGTACATATTAGCATATAGGGCTTCAAGCCAACTTATCTGGACGCCTTCCAGCCCTTAGCCTGCTGCCTTGGAGCTATCGTGTTGGTTAAGCTGGGTGGACCAAGGACTCTCTTTAGCTCAGGTATAAGTGATTCTATTTCCTTATCTATGTGGTCCTGCTCATCAGCATTTCTTCCTTCCCATCTAAGTTGTTCTAAACCTCCTCAGAACTACAAGCACCACTTCCATCCCTTTCCCTGTAGAATAGGGAAGTCCTTTATCTTTTTTATTTTGAGAGGTTTCACTGTATAGCCCTAAATAGCCTAGAACTCATGATGCTCCTGCCTCTACCTCCCAAATGCTGGAAATGCAGGCATGCAGCACCATGTGTTTCTCACTATTCTAGTCTCTTTTTTGTTGTGATAAAATACTCTAACCAAGAGCAATGTAGGGAAGGAAAGGGTTTATTTGGCTTATACTTCCAGGTCTCCGTACAAGATCGAGAAAAGTTGGAGCAGAACTCAAACAGGAACTTGAAGCAGAAACCATGGAGAAACACTGCTTGCTGGTTCACACTACCCACTTGTTGGCTAGTTTTTCTTATATAACCCAGGATGACATGCCTAAGGAATGGTGCTGCCCACAGTGCTCTCCTACACCAATAAACAATCAAGACAATCCTCCACAGGCCAATTTGATCTGAGCACTCCATCAACTGAGATTCCTCTCTTAGGTGACTCTAGGCTATGTAAAGTTAACACCTGTAGTTTTAAAGTAAGACACTCCCTTAATCATTTATTTAATGTATGTAACTTTCCTCTCCTTTCTAGTGGCAATATGGTGGAAGGGATAGCAGATTTAACAAAACACTGATGTCCATTTCAAAAACACTCATAGAGACAGAGCAAGGGTTCATGACCAGGTGATGGGAAGAATTCTGTGAAAATAAAAAGCATGTTCCAAATTATCTTTAGACTTCTGCCAACTGTCCTCCCACATGGAAATAATTTGTTACCCTTGAAAAGTCAAACCCACCTTCAGAGAGAATGTGGCTTAAGCTTTGAAAAATGCCTTGATTTTCTGAGTTGTCCTTTCTTTTCTTTCCCTCCGTATTCCATGTCATTGGCATTCTCTCTGGATTGGTTTCCTGTGTGGATTATCCCTGGAAAGGGCTTTCTGACCGCCTTCCATCTTTTCTGGGGAAGCCAGACTGATACAGCTGTCCTGGCAACCAGTGTTTCCAAGGAGGGTCGCCAAGCATGTGGGGCCTCTCCCGAGAGAGCACAGACAGCATTCCCTCATGGAAAAACCATTCAAGTATGTTTCTGCAGAACCACCAGAGAAGGCTAGGGCAGACTCCAGGATTCTTTACCAGATACAGGAACCTCAAAAGCGACTCCCAATGGCTCTGTCAGCAGTTGCTTTTTGGAAGTTCAGATCCTTTAACCTATTCAGGGCCAACTATTCATTCCTGGTAGCACCCCCAAACTTATCCTACATGCATGTGATACACACATGCATGGGCACACCTCCCCTTGGACTTGGTTTAGAAGCCTGGATTTGTACAATGGAACTTCTTCTGCCACACAGACTAAAATAACTTTGGAATCCCTTTTGGGGTGGATTTTAATTAGGAAAGACATAGCACTTAAATCATGTTTATTACTTTCAGTTGCTGGTACAGGCTGTGGATTAGCAAAAGACACAGGAGTCATGCGAACTATGTTTTTTAATGAGATGGATCTGGCCGGGGAAATACTCTACTGCATGCCAGAACCTTGGCTAGGGACATCATAGTATCTTATTTAGTTAAGAGGAGAGTTTGAGCGACCAATCTGGTTGGGAACTATATATTTTAGGAGAGATCAGGAGTGTGCCCTTAGGACAACTCAGTGACTCTTCCCTGGGGCCAAAATACATCTGTTATGGTGCCTAGCTATTAACAATGCAGATGGAATGGGGCCTACGTGTGGCACGGTAGAGCTATTAACAGAATGGGATGCATACAAAGTGTCTCTGTGGTGTGTGTGTGTGTGTGTGTGTGCGCCAAACTCTGAGCCACAGACTTCACCTTTGAGCCACCTGTAGTGTACAGTTCCACTTACCGATGGATAGCTATCATTTTGCTCAGATTTAAAATCTGGAATACATTTTTTCAAATTCCTTTCTCCTGCCTTTCTTTCCCAAATCTTGACTGATATGTTGATGAGAATAAGTTTTCAACCTGCAACTATGATTTTTATTGAAATACTTAATTAAGCCACCCAACTTCTTTGTACCCCACCATGTGTGTATGTGTGCATGTGTGTGCATGTGCACACGTATACATACATATGTGGAAGCCAGAGATCAACACCCGGTGTCTTCCTCAATTGCTCTCCACGTTATTGTTTTTTAAATAGGGTCTCTCACCGAATACCTGGAGCTTGCTGAGGTAGCTAGACCGGCTGGCCAACAAGTCCTAGGGATCCTCCTGTCTCAGCCTCCTCAGGGCTGGAACTACAGGTGTGTGGCACCTACCCAGCTTTTAAATGGGTGCTGGAGATGGGAATCTGGTCCTCCTGTTTGCGGTCCAAGCATTTTACCAACGGAACTATCTCACCAGCCCCCAACTTTGCACTTCTTTAGCACTGTATAACTATAACCGCAGTATCTACTCGGTTTTCTAAGGATCATAGATGATTACATATGTAGTCATGTTTTCCCTTGCTCTGTTTTTCTACTAGAGGATTGTGGGGCCTCAGATGTAGCACACGTCTTTTAGTGTAACCATTCAACAAGTATTTCTTAGTCTTCTCTGGCCGGCTAGTCTGTATTCTAGATGATAGGGATGCCGCAGTCACTAGGCAGGACAGACAGGTAAGGCAATGAACAGGGTTGTTTCAGATGATAATGAAAACCATGAAGAGACTAAAAGGGAGCAGAGCTAAGGGGCGTGATGGCCGACTGGGCGGGGTGGGGAGGACCGGGCAGGGTGGGATGTAGACAGTCTGAGAGCCTCTCCGGAAGAAAGTCTTTTAAACTGAGACTTGATTAAGGTGGGGAAGAGGTCACGAAGACATCCAAGGAAAGAGGAAAGAGGAGAGAGGGCAAGTGCAAAGACCTTTGAGGGAGATGAACAGGTCAGTGGGTGGGCTGGGATGTAGATGAGTCCAGCACAGGGACACAGAAGAAGGCATGGAAGAGGTTACAGGGCATGCTATGAAGCTTGGGTTTTCTTCTGAAAGCAATGACAATATTTGGAAAGTTTTAACAGAGGGGAGGCTTGCTCTGGTTTGCATTTTAAAACCATCCCTCTGGCTGCCATATGGAGAAAGAGTTATAAAGATGTGTCTGTACAAGTGGAATATTCCACAACGGAGTGAGGGTAGCTTGGACTACAAGTAGTGACGTTATGGAAAGGCCTGGATCCGATGTTAAGTATGAAAACTGGTGCTCAAGCCCACTAAACCATCTGTCCTAGTCCTACTATGTGCCAGTGTAACTATGCCTCAATAGCTTTCCCCACCAACACTGCTTTCTTCAGGGTGACCTAGTCAATGGGACTACTAATGCCTCCACAGAGACTAGAGTCACGTGGCACGGACCATTACTATTTTATCAGCATTGGTGGTTTGTTTCCACTTTCCTGGAATGTTGGTCACAGAACAGGTCATAGTAGGCTACCAGGCAAAGGCAGGGGGAAAAAAAAAGGTGACTGACCCTGAACTCCTTCTGTGGAGCATCTGACCCAGAAGAAGTATGAGGAATACACAGACAGACATGAAAGAAGCCTTTCCATCCATCAAAGATCAACAATGTTGATGGAAGGATAAGGAAAGAGGTAGGGGACAAAAGGTGCTGAGCAGGAGAAGGCCAATGACTTAAACTTTCAGATGAACTTGGCAGAGGTAGAGGGTGGGGGAGGAGGGCCAGGGAGTGGGAGAGGGGGAGCATGCCCCCTGCAGTGAGACTCTGCAGCAAAGGCCTCAAACCCCCCTCTTTTCCCCAACAAGTTGATTATAATTTCCAAACATTTCTAGAAGTTCTGTATTTCCCTTAAGTATTGTGAGCATCATCCTTCTGCCAAGGGTATCACTAATACACCACGTTATATTATATATTACGTCCTCTTGTAATGCTTTCTCTGTAGGTCTGTCTTCTCTGTGGGAGAATGACTTCCTTGAAAAGGGTCTTACTTGCTTTTGCAGCCCTGGGCCATACCCAAGGACCTTGTGTGCAATCGTCAATCCACAAAGTACTGCTCAAAAGTTAGCCCTATGGTTCTTGAAGAGCCAAAGATTTTTCTTGGTTATTAACTTCTGTTGGTTACTGCTGCTTTCAAGATAAATGATGATAGTCACCAATCCTTTCCTCGAGAAGAACCCACGCAGAAGAGAATGTTTCCTTACATGGATGGTAGCACACACCTATGATCCCATCACTCAGAAGGCCAAGGCAGGGCATGTCAGATCTGAGGCCAGACTAGGCCTAGGTGTATAGGAAGAACTTATCTCACAGTGGATGGCAATTAACACAGAGACCCATTACTGATCAGGGTATAAAGAATAAGAGACCGTGGAGTGCCAATCCCTAAATGGAACATCTACACACACATCCCCAAGGCTCAAGGGACATCTTGGAAGGGGGGGCAGAAAGGTTGAAAGGGCCAAGAGGCAGTAGATGGCTACAAGGAAAGAATGTTTTCCAGATACAACAGGACAGTTGCACATATGAACTCAAGGTGATTGTGACAATTCACACAAGATCACTGCAACCTCAAGCCGAAGAAATTCCGATGTAGAGAGAGGAGGTGGTCAGCTTCGTGGAGAAGGAGAAACTGTTTTCTTTAAAGGATGTGGTCCGAGGTTGGTCCATCAGACTTTAGGGCAAACCCCATACCCAAGACTATTTGGGCAACACGAATTGGATTGGATGTGTTTTAAAGAAAGATGATAGGAGGGGAGAGAAGACAAAAAGTTGAGTTGGTGGGGAGGTGTAGGATCTGGGAAGACTTGGAAATGATCAAAATACATTGTCTGAAATGCTCGAGGAGTTAGTAAAATATTATTTAAAAATGATTTCACCTTGTATCTAAAGCCTCTGTCTCCCCAGTACATGGACGATTTAGTCACAGTTATTGACCCAACGTCATTGAGTTTAGTTGCCTTCTTGGATCATTTCTTTCTAAATTGTTGCTATTATGAGTCAAATATAACTGAAATCGTCTTGTAACAGAAATTGGCAAGTTCCTTCCATGAATAATATGATTATTCTCTTGGCTAGCAAGTCAAATTATTAAAATAAGAAATGCCAAAAAAGTTCAACACACAGGATTTCTGTGTGAGCACCTGTCCCTGTGTGGGGGAGTGCAGATGCACACGTGTGTCTGCAGAGAGCCTTGGGTGCTGTGCCTCCTGTTCCAGCCACCTTATTTTGAGACAAGTCTTCTCACCGGCCTTGAACTCACCATGAAGGGTAGAGTGGCTAGTGAGGGAGCCCCAGAGCCCACCTGCCTCCACCCCAAGCACTGGATTCTGACAGATTTTTTTTTTTGCATAAGTCTGGGATTCGAACTCAAATCCTTATGCTTACAAAGCGAGCATTTTACCAGCTGGAATTTCTGACCTGCGCGTTATATTTTTAATTTTTCAAAGCTGGTAAAATTAAATAATATATTATATATATTATTGTATCATATATATATGTATATCGTATATATATATACGTATATATAATATATATATAATATATATCATTTATATATATATATATCTGCTAGCCGGACTCTCCAATCCTTTCTCCCCTCTGTGACTCCATGTTGCACTTACTGAGGATTTGAAGATAACAGTCAGAACTATACCATGAACTGGTCCTTGAGCCAGATCTTACGAAATGACTGAGATAAGAGGCTCCTACCCTGGGCTGTTGTAACCTGTCCTGTATGTCAGTCCTGGGCACATGAGCCCAAAGGATGCTGAAGTCCTGAAAATGGGTGACTATTCACTTCCCTATCCCTAGGAGCAAAGCTATAGCACTAAGTGTTATATTTAGGAATTCAAGCCTAACTGAGATTACTAATTAGCTTATTTCAATGTCCTGGACATGAACACCTCCAAGCAGCAGCTCTGTGTCCTTGCAACAGAATTGGTTTAGGACAAAGTCCCAAGGGATGGAAGACTTCAATGATCCTTTATCCCTGCCTTTCCTTGTCCAGAGTAGAAGGAAGCAGATTCTGTGACATTTATCCCACACTCTTTCTGCTTCTGAAAGAGAAAGAGGAAGAGGGAGAAGAGGAGAGAGGAGAGAAGAGAGAGCAGAGAGCAGAGAGGAGAGAGGGAGAGGAGAGAGGGGGAGAGGAAGAGGGAAGAGGAAAGAGGGAGAGACGAGAGGAGAGAGAGAGAGAGAGAGAGAGAGAGAGAGAGAGATCAAAGAACTGAAGATTGAAAATAAAAATGGAAGGAGAAAGGAGTCAGACAGCTGGTGTGAATGGCAGGAAGAGCATCGTTCCCTACAACGGTGAGGTCTTTATAAGCCTGAAAGACAGACACAGCCTCAGTTGCTTAGACTGAATGTTTTTCCTCCAGCAGCTCTGAAGATGGGCTGGGCAAGGGAGCAAAGAGACAGCTTCCAGCCATTTCCCAATTCCTGTCTCCACTTGTTGACTGGGCACATTCTGGTGAAGGGTCCTAGGAAGCTCAGAAACCCATCAGCTAGGAAGTGCTACCAGCCCTTGCTCATATTGGCTTGTGGGGGTTAGGAGCTGGGTGACAGCATGCTGGTTAAAACGAACAATGATTCCTGACCCTTTCTCAAATCAAAATCTACCTAGGCAATGATTCAAGATGTTTGCATCAGGGATCCTTCTTTAAAAATTAATAAATAAAAACTATGGATTTTCTCTCTGGAATCTACCCAGAAGTACAGAATCCTATCTTATATAGAAATAAGGTCCTTGAAGATATAATTTGTTAAGAAAAGGTCAAACTGAATTGGAGTGGGTGCTGAATTCAGTGACTGCTGTCCCTGAAGGAACAAGAGATGATATACTGACAAAACGCCAAGAGTTCAGAGTTGAGATCCAGGGTTGGTGGAGACAGAGGCTAGTGACATAGGGACGGCCCATGAAATGCCAGGGCTTGCTGCAAAGCCACCAGAAGTCAGAAAGAGACCAGGAAGGCCTCACCTAAAGCCTTCAGAGAGTAAGGAAGTCTGCTTTGGAACTTTGATCTATAAGAGAAAGAGCTTCATTTGTTTTAAGGTACCAGCTGAAGCATTTTATTATACCACTCCTAGGAACTTGGTATTAAATATCTCCTCTACAGACTATACTCAGGGAAAACAAAGCATCTGTATTTTTCTGAACTTGTCTTTGGTCCCAGCCACTACTCTTTTATCCAGCAACTCCCCATCTCCTGTGTTCCAGTCCTCCGGGTTCATGGCCTCCTTCACCCTTAGGCTCCCGGGTAGCTTTTGTTTGCTCGAACTTTCATGACCCCTTCTCAACCAGGCTGGTTAAATACTTTTATTCTATGTTCATATACATTTTTCCTATATTGTCATTGTTACACTTACCTATTTATTAAAGTAGGATGCTCATGTGAAGGTATCCTCTCCCAGCCGCAGGTGTTGATGGACTGCCTGGCTTCTACAGGATAGTTAAAATGTAACTGCACATTTACTCATGGACAGTTGGCCTATTTAAGACGAAGCAGATCTGCTAGAGTGGGCCAGCAGTGAGAGCCCACTGAGTTTACAGCTGGTTGTGACCAGTGCAGCACCAGGAGTCATACACATGTCAATCAGACCGTGCAAAGGCCCCTGGATGGGTCCTTATGGCTATTTTATATATGTTTTATTGTCCTGTGGAATGAGACCAATTTTTTCCCACTTATATCTCTTAGCTCCTACCTCATGCTCTGGAACAACTGTGTTCTTCCAAAGCCTGGGAGTCTAAAGGCATTGGCCCTTACTCCGATAGAGGTTCCCTGTGTGGTCTACGTGACCTGAGATTACAACATTGTTCTCCATCTGCAAACTCCAGATCTAGAAATTGACATTCCAACCCTGAGAATCCCCTCTGAGAGGTGCCATAGAGCAACAGAGCAAAATGATGTGGGTGTCCTGTTAAGGTGATATGCCTTCTCCCCACCCCACCCCACTATCTGAGTGCTTCCAGCCTTCCTTTTGCACCGTGACTACATCTCCGACGGTTGGAACCAATTAGAAAGCAAGGATGAAAAGACGCCATTCTCTGTATTTCCTCTCTTTATTTTCCTCTTTCAAGAGGCACTTGTCCTCAGTCCTGAACGAAAGAAATCACGCTTTACAAAACAATAAAAGGACAACTAACTTTCCACTGAGGAGTGCCATGAAGTACCAGATGTCCAGTAGGGAAAAGACTACAAAGAGAGCAGCTGTTTGGACATTGCTCCCGGGCCTCCCCGGCCTCCCGGGCCTCCCTTCCTTCCGGGGCCTCATACCACAAGTTCCTGGGCTTTAGAGCCTGAAGGGAGCTTC
>JADRCH010000054.1:6178925-6328574 GCA_019843965.1 Rhynchomys soricoides | reverse complement strand
ACACTCGTTTCTGATGGAACGACTCCTTCCCGTCTCCCGCTCTCCTAGCTTCTAGAAATCTTTCATACGCAGCCTAATTCGGCTCCGAGGTTACCTCTTCATTGCTTTTATTCTTAGACTTTTTCCTCTGGGCTCGAAGACGAGTACAGCTAACATTTGTGCATGTTCCGTGTGCTTCTGTGTCTTAAGTATCGGGACTAGGAATAACTAGGCTTCTTCTTCAGAACTTCTCTGCCTTTATCTCGGCACAGTGAGTCATCTAACCAACCATATTCCCTTTTCTTTATTAGTGCCTTGGATGCGCAGAAGTTCCAGAGGCGGGGTGTCCCCAGTCCAACCCTAGCATATTTGCCGAATCCCGTGAGGCAATGCAAACTTCTAATCTTACTAATCCTTAACTTGTTTTGTCTCTGCTTTTTTTCTATCTCTCTCCTGACCATTAAATGAAATTATTTTTTGGGTAGATTTTTTCTTTAGACCAGTAAGTTCAAATCCTGGATCGAGGCAAACAGCATTGAACAAATAAAATATATAGGATATATACCTCCGTAATTTTCCTAATACTTCTGCAACTGACAAGGAAAGTGTGGCTTTGTTTGTTGTTTGTCTTGTTAGCTTGACCCAAACCTAGACATCACTGGAAGGAGGGACTCTTTATTGAGAAATGTCTCCATAGGATTGGCCTGTAGGCAAGCCTGCTTTTTCTTAATTAGTGATTGGTGTGGGAGGGCCCAGCCCATTGTGGGTGGAGCCACCCTGTCAGGTGATTCTAGGGTCTTTGAGGAAGCAAGATGAGCAAGCCTTGGGGAGCAAGCTAGTAAGCAGCACTTGTGCACAACTTCTCCGTCAGCTCTTGCCTTCAGGTTCCTGCCCTGCTTGAGTTTCTATCCTGACATCCCTTCATGATGGAATGTGATGTGGAAGTGTAAGCCAAAAGAAACCCCTTCCCCCAAGCAGTTGCTTTTAGTCACGGTGGTTTATCACAGCAATGGAAACCCTAAGGGAGACAAAGGGGTTACCTAACGTTTTTTAGGACTCCAAGGCTCACTCCAGTAGGCGTTGGCAATTATATTGCAGGAACACTTAGTAAGAATCTGGGCTTGTGCTGAGTGTCACGTGTGGATTATCTCATTTGTCACCATCACAGCAAAACAAAGCTGCAAAACTGAGGTTCAGAGAGACCGAACTGTTTGCCCAAGCTAACGCTGATACTGACGTGCAAACCCACAAGGCCGGGACTTGAATCGCCAAATTCTGTGCAGCCTTCCCAATGTATAAAAGAGGTTTGCTTACAGACACATGACTTAAATGACTCATTAACTGTCCTCTGGCTTCTTTTGAGTGCCCAGCTGCATAGCTAGCTATCACCAAGTTTTATCGTCTGAAAACTCCTATGGCTGTCTGGCTAGGAATAGGTATTTCTGAGTTTCACAGTTCTCCGCGAAACAGATGGATAAAAAAAAAAAAAAAACGAAAGAAAGAAAAGAAAAGTCTGTATGCAGCACTGGATTTTGAAATGCCAACTTGAGCACCGGCAGAGAGGAAGATCCCCCAGCAGCGTCTAGGGTGAAAAATAAAAGCCTTTGGGAACAGCGACTCTGCTCGTTGGCGCCACCTATCAGTAAATGTTGGTAATTGCTTACACAAAGAAAATGAAATTTCCCTAAGCACAACTTATTGGCAGTCTTCGGTGTCGAGTGTTGTTGCCTGGTTATCTTTTTCTTTCCTACAAATCCTAAAGGAGGGATGCCTTTATTTTAAGCACCCTGCCAAGGAATTTGACCCTAATCTGTGCTCTCGGAACCTTTATTTTTACTCCCAGTTCTTGGTAGCCTGTGCCTTCTTCATTCTCTTGCATTTGCACGGATGCTCCACACCTCACTGAAGACTGTAAGGAAGCATAGCAGCAGTGGGCAGGGGGGTCCACAGGCTGGAGCTCTCCACCCCCACAGTGTTACCCAACTCTTAGCTCAGGGCTCCTGGCTCAGGTAGCATCTCCGAAGCTCACTCGGATAGATGGAGGAATGGCAGATTCTCCTGATGATAAGAACCATTCCTTACTGACTAGATGCTGCCCTGGAGCACACTAGAGCACTCTGAATGAGGTTAGGAGCTCCGGTGAGCTCTGTGGCATGTTAACTTAGTGTAATGACTAGCACTATCAGTCAACTTGACATTGTCAGAGTCACCTGGGAGATGGGCCTCTAGGCATGTGTGTCAGGATTATCTTGATTGAGATAATTAAGGTGGAAAGGCCCATTCACTTCAGGTGGTTCTCTGACTAGAACCTCAGACTGTGTTAGCTGGAGGAAGGGACTGAGCATGGGGGTTGGGGGAGCGTGCATCCATCCCTCTCGCCTCTTGGTTGTAGATAGGATGCTGTGTGACCAGCTGCTTCAAGCTCCTGTTGCTATGGCTTCTCTATCATGGTGGGTTGGACCCTTGAACTGCAGGCTAGAATAAATCCTGTCTCTCTTAAGTAGATTCTCTCAGTGTGTTCAATCACAGCATCGGGAAAAGCAACTAGAACATCGATTCACCTCCATTCCTCTTTTTCCGACATCACAATAGCCACATAGAAGCCTCACAAAACCTCAGTGGCTTTGAAAATCAGCATCCTAGCAGCCCAGGGAGAGCAGAGCATGTCTGCATCGCCACCCAAACTCTAACTGCAGAGGACCGACTGATGCTATTTGACCTATCTGGGAGCTCCCTGAAGATCTCTATTCCTAGATTATTGTGTGTGATTATTTAGTGTATAAATGGGTTTCGTTATGATATATATATATATATATAGTTGTACATTGCTCATGTTCATGTTTCCACCACTTTGCCCCTTCTCCTCACTCCTGTTGGTCCTGTTCTTTTCCTAAATAGTACCATCCCTTCTGCTTCTGTACGAGATAGATGGATGGATGAATGGACAGATGGATGGATAGATAGATATGGGTAGGTATGGCCTATGTGCATATGTGCATATAGGTAAATCCATATTCCATATCTGAACAAACCCATAATATTTGTCTTTCTTTCCCTCATTCCTCTCTCTTGTTCTTTCTGCCTCTCTCCTTTCTCGCAGTTTTTCTTTGCTTTCATGTTATATGTGGATCTGGTGGGCATTGTCGTGTTATCTACGTTCAGGTATAGATTTCATACGTGAGAGAAACCATTCGACATTTGTCACATCTGATTTATTCTGCTTGATATCATGACCTCCAAATCCTTCATTTTTTTAAAAAAACAAATGGTGTGCTTTTATTCTTCTTAACAAAATCCTCCAGTGTACGTAGTCCGCAGGTTTTTATTTATTCATTTGTTGGTAGACACCTAGGCTGGCCCCATAGCTTGACTGCTGTGAACAGCACAGCCACAAACTTTGCTGCGCAAGCTTCTCTGGAGTATGCTGACTGGGCATTTACTCGTGAGTGGTTCGTGGGGTAGTCCTATTTTTAGGTGTTGGGTGAACCCCCATCCTGACTGCACCCGTTTGTATATGTACTGACTGAGTGTGAGGAGTCATCTTTCTACATACCCTCTCTGATGTTTGTTACTCTTTGTTTTCTTGATGAGCGTTTTCTGGCTAGTGTGCAATAGAACTTCAATATAGTTCTGTGGATCTTTAATTTTATAAATACATTTTAAACTAAGGTATAATTACATCATTTCTTCCCTCTTCTCCCCCCCAACCCTTTCTATATATTCTCCTTTTTTCCTCTCAAATTCATGGTGTGTGTGTGTGTGTGTGTGTGTGTGTGTGTGTGTAAAGACAGGGAGAGAGAGAGAGAGAGAGAGAGAGAGAGAGAGAGAGAGAGAGAAGACACGAAACCTGGTAAGTCCATTTAGTGTTGCTTGTATGTATATGATTTCAGGGTTGGCCGTCTGGAACTGAATAGCCAATCAAAAGACTCATCCTTGTGAGTAACTGAGTCTTTAGATGCCTGCAGTTCTTTGTCTAGGGATGAGACTTGGTGAGATTCCCCCCCCACCTTTGCACATTAGCATGTCTATTGGTGTTGCCATGGTTCAGGTCTTTTTTAGGAAGCCATGTCCTTGAAGTGTCGTGGGAGTAGTTTCTCTCTTATTTCTAGAAGACACTGTAGACCTTCTGTTCCTCCACCTCTTACACTCTTTCTGTTCCCTCTTCCTCCATGTTCCCCGATCCTAAGGTGCAGGGATTGTTTTATACATGCATCCATTGGGTCTGGCACCCTCTGATAAATTGATCTTTGCATTAGGACCAGTTGTGGTTTTCTTAATGGTCTTCATCCACTGCAAAGAGAATCTTCTTTAGTGAGGGGTGAAGCTGTGCTTGTCTGAGGGTGTGAGGTGAAGTTTTAGAATATGCTTAGGCACCATACTGGTCTAGTAACGTGGCGGTAGTAGGGTCTCCTCTAAGATCCCAGACCTCTCTGTAGCTTTGCTTCACATTTCCCGTACATTAGAGGATACTGAACAGTTTTTCAAATGTTTATCAGAAATTTGTAATACTTTCTAGAACTATTGGTTCCATTCATTTCCCCCCACTTACTGATTTGAATCATTTGTGGTCTTTACATGTCTACGTATTAGCCCCTGTCAGATGAATAGTTGGCTAATGTTGTCACCCATTCCATAGGCTGTCTCTTCACTCTGCTGCTTGTTTCTATTGGCATGCAGAAGCCATTTTTGGTTTTCAATTCTTGCTATTATTTTATGAGCTATTAGGGAATCCCTTCCAAAAAGTCCTTCCTTGTTCCCCTGACGCCGGGAGCTGGAGCTTCACTTTATTCGATCTTGTTTGGAGCTCTGTTGATAGGAAAGGATTCGGATGTTTGTTGGAAACAGTCATGAGCAATGTTTAAATTAGTGCTGGTTAAAGCAAAGGTCATGTTTGGGAAAAAGAAGAAGCTGAGACGACTTAACGGGAAAAACTCAAGACTAAGATGCTCATGGGAGACTTTGAAAAACTGCAGCATCTTTATAGAGATCCAGAAGACCGTGCTTGTGTTCAGGGCTGTACCAAGCAAAGGCCCAAGAATGTCCCAACTTCTTACCTTGACCTCCAGGCTCCACCTTAGCAGGAACTAAAGGCTTAAAAGGCAGAGTTGTAAGGTACACTGAAAACCCCACAGAGAGGTCTTTGGCAACATTAATGAGTTTGTTAGTGTGCTGGATTTAAGATCATCTCTACTTAATCCTTAGAGGACCACTAAACTGACTGAGCAGAGACTTCTCAGAATTTGTTCAGAAACATCAATATGTAATCAAACAGTGACTCAATAATAACAAACTCTCAAGAGGAATCACATCCGACGCCCATGATTGCCATAGGAATCACATCTGACGCCCATGATTGCCATGTTCTACCGTATAAATCGTCCGGTTTTCAACGACAACATCACCAACTCGTTAGGCATGGACATACAGGGTACACCCTGTTTTCAGAGAATGTGTTTGAGGAAACTCAGACTCCAAATCAGTTGTAATCTCTATTCTCAAAGAAAGGAAATCCTAAGAACAAGCCCGGCTGCATGAAGAAGACTCTCAGTACGGGGCTAGAAGTCAGAAGGAAGGATCAAATAGAAGGTATAGAGTTGAAAAGAATCTAATAACTGATGGGCAGAGGAGCCTGCAGTACAGGAGAGTTAGAGAGTGGGTCGACTACGCTTATGAAATCTGGGGGCATAATAACTAATCAAGATAAACAGAGAGCATCAGAGACCTGTGAGACATTAAGCACACAAGATGAATGTATATGTATATAGACATACATAAATGTATATATATAAATAATGGTATATCTAAAAGGAGAGGGGAGGCGATATACATACATCCATACATACTTACATCCATCCATATGATTATCTAAAAAGAGAGGAGGACAAAGGTGGTAAAAAAAAACCCAAAAACCAACCTTGAAACTAATAGTAATGGAGGACTGAAGGTGTGTCTCCGTTATAGAGCATGTGGTGATCAAAATCTGAAATTTAATGATAAATTAAAAAAAACCAACCCATACCTCAAGCCAGATGCGATACATGCCTATAATCCGGGCAGTTTGAAGCAGTAAAATGCTATGTTTATGTCCACCTCACGAGCTACTGCTAGTTACTTTTCTCACTGTTGTAATTGTAACAAAGTACCTGAAATTAATACAGCATTGATGTTCTTTCCTTGTGAATTTAGGGCCTTGTGTATGCTACACAAATCCTTTACTACTGAGTCATAACCCCGCCCTATCTCACAAAACAACTTAAAGGGAAGAATGATTTCTCTTTCCTGGTTGCACGGGTATCAGTGGCTCTGCTCACTGTTTGCCCCTTTCCTCAGCAGCCATTCCAAGTCCGTGGCGTCTCTACATCTTCACTGCTGCCTCACACCTTGCCCTACCAGGGGCTGTCTGCAGAGAGCTTATCCCTAATCACACTCTGTCTCACCTCATGTCTGTAAATCAGAGGGAGATCTGTCGTTCTCTCATTCTACTACGTGCTGCCTGAGGATCGAACCCAGGACGTGAGACTTAGCGGCAAGCACTCTTGCCCACGGAGTCATCCTTGCAGATACCAAATGGTTTCGAAAGCCAAATATTTAGTTCTGAATTCTCCGTAGATTACTAATGGTGGGAAAAGCTTAAGGACTGGCTTTCTGCCTACATTTGTAAAAACAAACAGAACCAAAACAATCATCCACAAAAATCACTGTTTCTGTCAGGACCAGGAAACTACAGGTAGCACTGGTACTGATAAAAAGCAAACCACGATGTTGGCAACTATATAGCCATAACCCTGCAGTAATTTTTTTCTTAGAGAAAACTTAGGGAAGGAGATGGGCTTCGTTGGACCTGCATGAACTGGTAAGGTTTGCGTAATATGAGGCAAACTATACGCTAGTTTCATCATCAGTAAGAGAGGGATAATCACGCATGTTACGTCTGCCATGTGAGGCTCTATGCAGCTGTAAGGGGACAGGTTATGAAGGTGATTTGAAACATTCACTGTCGGTGTACTTTTCTTTTATCCAGTCTTTGATAGATATAGCTATCACTAAGTAAGCATTTACTGAGCCTAATGAATTAAACTGGAATCTGGAATCTGAGATATTGGGGGGATAATCCACAGTGATGCTATTGTACAAAAAGTCTTCCTGTGTTCACATTAGTGGATACCTTTTGGCTAAGTATGGGCAGCACGGTGGGATTCTTGGAGTAGGATTAAACATGGATGAGCTGCCAAGTAGGCAAAGAAGTTTAGAATCTACAGAATACCAAGTCTAAGAGCTTTGAAGTCCAGTGTGAGTTTGAGTCTCACTTTACTATATCATGCATGCATGTGTATGTGTGTACATGCATGCTCCTGCTTGTGTCATGCGTGCATGCATGCATATGCGTGTGTGTATGTATGTGTGGGCATGTGTAGGTTTAGACTTGAAACCTACTTTTAATGAGGGTTCCCAAACGCTTTGACCCCCCCCTTCTAGCCCACCATCCAAAGGTAGGGGAGAAAAGATGGTAAATAGAACAAGGGCATGTGGAGCTGTTTAGAAGTAGTTTCTTGGGGGTGATTCCAATCTCTGTTTGTCAGGATACCAGCAGTCCAGTTCAGTAGTGTCAGAATAGCAAACAGGAATCAACAGTGCCGGTACTATCCAGCAGAAACAGCCAGGCCTCCTCCGAATTGGCACAAAACAGCAGGAATGAACAGGACCAGCCAGGAAGCCAGGAGAAGTTCTCTGCTTTGTCTCTCTCAATGGAGTGAAGATCAGCGAAGACGAAAAATTGAGACCAATGAAGCGTTGCAAAGCCAGCTGTGTGAGCACAGCATCACTGTCCACTGAGTCCCTATTTATACTCTCTCCAAACACCACGCGTTCCCCCTGGGTCTTGCCTCAGCAAAACACCACTGAGTCAGTCTTAGCAAAACACCACGTGAGTCTGTATCACCAGACAGATCCAGAAACTTCCACTTCAGGCATGTGTGTGTCTTAGCAATGTATCCAACACACACAAACCAACATTTACTGGTAGCTTATCATCTTTTACTCCTTCCTCCTTTTGTTCTAACTCTGTATAGGCAGCAACTAGACACTTGCCATCCACCCCTCCCCATTCTCACAGAAGCTAGAATACCCTTGCGAGAATGAGTCGCTGTACAGGCTGGTTTTGTGTGCTAACTTGACACAAGCTGGAGTTATCATGGAGAAAAGAGCCTCCCTTCAGGAAATGCCTCCCTGAGATCCAGCTGCAAGGCATTTTCTCAATTAGTAATCAAGGGGGGAGGGCCCCTTGTGGGTGGTGCCATCCCTGGGCTGGTAGTCCTAGGTTCTATAAGAAAGCAAGCTGAGCAAGCCAGGGGAAGGAATCTAGTAAGCAGCACCTTCCATGGCCTCTACATCAGCTCCTGCCTCCCAAGTTCCTGCCCTGTGTGAGCTCCTGTCCTGACTTCCTTTGGTGATGAACAGTGATATGGAGGTGTAAGCTGAATAAACCCTTTTCTCCCCATCTTGCTTCTTGGTCATGATGTTTTGTGCAGGAATAGAAACCCTGACTAAGACAGTCACCTTCCAGGCCCACAATAGCTAGTGATCTCACATATAGAGCAGGGTCAGCCAAGATGGTCCTTGGAGAGTGAGAGGCAGATGTGATTAGAATCGACAATGAGAATCGAGATTAATGCCACAGATCAGATTCAAATCCCAAGGTTGCTCTAGCGCCAGGGAATGGACAGAACATAAAGGAAGGGCTGGATAGAAAGAGCATAGGAGGGGGCTGTGACTGAGCAATGGTGCCTGTGACAGCTGAGGTGCAGGCACTCCGTCATAACCTGCTCCATTTTCCTTCCCCACAGCCATCCTTTCCTGGGGTCCTCAGCATCTGTGTGCCCTTTGGGTCATTGTATTGTTTTTAAAATTGTGTCAGGTGGAGATGGGCCCAAGAATTTTTTCCAACATTTGATTCCATTTTTAAAGCCCCCATGTCCTAGTTAGAAGGCAACAGGGGGCACGGTGGGTGGAGAGTCCGGTTTCCTGCCGTCGGTTCAGCTAGAACAAAAGCGTCATTTCCAATTCTCTTAACTACTCCAGGTTTCTAAAGTTCAGACGTATTATGAGTGTCTGCTTTAACAGTGTTTGTACCAGCCTCTAGCAACCTTTCCAGGGCAACCCACACTCGGCCAGCCTTCTATCCCATCCTCCGCTCTAAGTAAGCCATACCAAACACCTTCTTCGTTAAGTCTACCTCTCTCTACTCCAGCATATCTGGCTGGCTTTCTTTAATCATCTTTCGGCCACAGGTCAAAGCCTTACTTCGAGGGGCCCACTTCAGTCAGAATGAAACAAACAGGCCAAGGTGTTAGGCTGTTTAGAATCTCGTCAGTATATAGACTACCGTTGGACAAGTGAACACCAACGTGGTATAGCCTATCCTCCTTAAGGGACCCATTATCTTTCTCCAGCTCATGAAATAAAGTACCTTTGTACTTGAGAATAGCACCTCACAAACCGAGAAGATGTGGTTCCTTCATATGCTAATGTTCTAGTTTGGGAGCATTGCCCAATGATTTTGGGAGGGGTCATGATCTTCTATTTTTCTGTGTGTAAAATTGGAAGGTGATAGAAAATGACATCAATGTCCACCTTCTGTTCTGTTAAGACTTCTCTCTGATAGTAATTTCTGTGGCTGGGATGGCTTAGAAACCCTTGAGTCCTTCAACATTACGCGTGGGGCTGGGTGCCCCCTAGTGGTAATCTGTAGCCATGCAGCTGTTCCCAAGATGGCTACAAACAGTGGTGCCTAATTCCGAGCTCTGAGCTAGCCACCATTTTTCATAGCTTAGCTCATTCATTCTCATACAACTCAATAACAGGTGAGCTAGCTATTATTAGGTTAATAGCTCATCAAGCAGCATAGATAGTGAGCAGCAGAAGATGTGCCCAAATCCAGACAAGTTAGACTGGGGTTCATGCCTGTGACTCCTATGTTTATTTATAGACAGATCATATAATATGGTATATGATGAATTTAGAGGCAGTATCTTTGAGATTATGGCACATAAAGGTTGGCAGAGAGTCCTCTAAGAAAAACAACAACTGAACTATTTATAATTATTTATGTGTCCAGAAAGTGTTCAAGCAATGATTTTCAACCTGTGGGTCACTACCCCTTTGGGGTCATGTATCAGATATCCACATTATAATGTATAACAGCAGCCAAATTACAGTTATGAAGTGGCAATGAAATAATTTTATGGTTGAGGGTCACCACAACTTGAGAAACAGATTGTATTAGAGGGTCACAACACTGGGAAGGGGTGAGAACCACTGCTATTTATTATATAGCAAAGGTAAGACATTCATTTCAGACAATATATAACATCTCAATAATAAGGACATTCGAATCATGATGTTCTGTTCTACAAAGCAGATGAAGCGCAGCCTTTCCCTAGTCTGAAGCTATGGATTCACCTCTGGAGAGGCAGAGCCCATTTCCCATCAAAGCCCCATCTGCAGGATTCCTAGTCTGTACAGGCAGGTCAGGGACTTCTTGCACAGCCAACAACAATAGAAAAAGCTCATGAGTTGTGACTCTGAAGGCTCAGAAGCACTGTTGAGCTTTACCGGCTAGGAACAGCCAATGCGGGGTATGAGGCGGGCGTTAGATGTTTCTTGTTGCACCTACAGATTCAGCAACATGGAGTGCAAGCTTGATGGGACAAAGAGCTTAACTACGATGTCTGATCAAGAGCTGCCTGGACAATCAACTTCTCTGAGTCAAGAATAATATTAAAAAGCTAGACTGAGAAATCACAGCCATCCCTCACAGCTTGGAAAACCATGTGCACGTCCAAGGCTGCACCCTGATGGGGGAACCAGAGGGAACCACCTAACAATGATTTTTTGGTTGTATATGGGACTAAAGGAAGGCTCTCTGAATTATGATAATAGTCTCCATATCGTATGGCCTAGGGTTATCAAACATACCACCTTTGGCTAGTTAAATTGGCTAAAAGTCAAAATTAAGGAGAAAAAATTCCAAGTGGCAGCTTTAAAGGCTCACTGCTAAAACAGGCTGCAGAATCACTTCAGCCTAGCTGCTAAACACACCAATGATCAAGGGAATAACCACCCCTGGGAGACCAGGGCCCAGAGTGGCTACAGTGGATTATCAGATTTGTCCAGTTCACAAGAAATGACTGTGAGACATTCACAGAAAGGAAATGTGACCTGTATGTGCAAAACAAACAGACAAAAACAATGAGAAGCAGGCCCCTAGAACTTGCTCGGGAGGGCCTAGATGGTGCACATAACAGACAAAAATTTCACAGTGGCTGCTTTGATGTTCAAAACGTGAAGGAAAACTTGCTCACAGAAGAGGGGGAGGTGTGATGAACATCGCACTGGGTACATAATGTCAGTAAAGAGACAAATCATTTCCCAAAGAAACAAGGAGAAAATCTGTAGTTGAAAACTCTGAGGACCAAAAAAAACCTTCTGGAGAGAGGCGTCATAGGAGAGGAGAGAGCTGGTAGAAGAAAGAATTAGTGGGCTGATAGACTGATTGATAGAGATTAATTATGCAGTGAGCTAGAAAGAAAATAAAGCCACCAGATCCCCAGTGACTGGTAGGGCCATTAAATACAACAACAGGAGCAACAGAAAGAGAGAGAAAGGGACATGGAGATGCTGGAAGAAATAATAGATAAAATGCCCAACATTTGATACAGAGCATCAATCTACACATGCCAGAGATCAGTGAACACCAAGACATGGAAATGCACAAAGACCTGCATCCAGGCACATCCTGTTCAAATGTCAAAGAAATAAAGGAGAAACCTGGGCTCAGGAAGGAAAAAACACTAAAGGTAAAATTCTCAGAGAAGTAATGGAGACTAGAATTCAGGAAGAAAACACACTGAACAGGTTCAAAGTGTGACAAAGAGATACAAAGTATTACAAAGAAACTACCAAGAATACAAAATGATACAATTATTTTGGAAAACCCACTTGGCAGATGCTCACAAAGCTAAACACAGTATATTGTCACATCACCCAGTAACTCCCTCCTAGGAAAGCTCAAATTTAAGCTTACACAGAAATGTACATCCCGATGTTTACAGCATCATTGTTTATGTAGATAAGAAGCAGAGACACTGTAAATGTCCATCACTGGATGAATGAATAACCAGCACACACATGGCATAGTATTTGGCAATAAAAAGGAATGGAGTTCAGTCATGTTTGGATGTGCTCTGAGAACTGCATCTTTGGATGATTTCATTACTATGTAATCATCATAGAGTGCATTTAACAAACTTACATGGTACATATGAAGCTGTTGCTGTGGCCTCTGTAGGTAGTCAAGAGATTCAGCAACCGTGAGATGTACAGGGTGTATGCTGATATAGCAGGGCATAATCCTTTACACCAAACATTTAAAAATAAAACTCACAGGAGTGCTCTCTAGAACCATGACCAAAGCGTAGCACTAGCTCATGAACAGGAGCATGGTCACTTATTATCAACCAACTGCTATTGTCTGGTATTGTCTGGTGGTTAACTGCATGGGCTGTACTTGCATACAATTGGCAGCACAGTGGTTCTGAGTTCATCAGTGTTATCACAGACACACCAGGGACATGGTATACTACTGCAACTACACCACTAGTTGGAAGGAATTGTTCAATCCCATTGTAATCTTCTGGGACTACTGATTTACATGTAGTCTCTTGTCTGAAATGTCCTTACACGTGATTCAGCTCTACTGAAGATACATGATCCAACATGGATAGAAGAAACTAAAAACAAACAAACAAACAAAACCAATTATTCTAGGCGGTGGGATGGCTCAACGGGTACAGGTTCCTGTTGATGATCCCGAAGACGTGAGTTCGATACCCAGAACTCACTTGGTTGAAGAAGAGAACCAACTCCGGCAAGCTGTCCTTTGACCTTGCCGGTGCTCCTTGGCATGTGTGTCCCCCCACGACAAAATAAATGTAAAAAAGATGCTAAATGAAAGGAATCCATTCATAAGAGGTCACAAAGTGCACAAATCTATTACAGAAAATGTGCAGAATAGGTAACTCTATAGAGACCGGAAAGAGATTAGTGGTTGCCTAGGGAATAGAGTGGTCTGGGCTGGAGCAATGGTGGCTAAAGGGTATGAGATCTGTTTTGGGGAAAACAAATACCTCAGAGCTACACTGTGGTGATGGTGGGATTATACAGCGCTCGAGTCCTATCTCTATAAAGCTGAATTTTTAGGATGAATTAGACAGGCCCTTGGGACGTTTCCAAGAACAGCATGCCTTCAGCAGTCTTTGTGAATTAGACTAGAAATCAAGGCAGAAACCAGCATGATTTCTCCAGGGGAAGTATTAAGCATTAGGAATTCCAAGTTCCTGATAAACTCTCAGAACACAGTCCTCTCTTAATTGAGAGTGGATTGTACATTGAATTGAAAAACATCCTTAGGGGCTGCATTGAGACCAGTTCAGAGAAAGAGGCTTTGGGGTAAGAGGAGACTGTTCAATCTGTGAAAGAAGTAAGAAGAACAAAATAGAAGCAGAGGCAAGAGAGAGGCTAATCCCGTAGATCCTGACAGATCAGCATAGAATATGGATGACTTCATGAGACACAGACCAAGGATGAATAGGTAGCTCAACTCACCATTAAAGGCTTCTTTGGAGTTGAGGAATTGCTGGTGAGATGGGTCTAAAAATAAGAACTGCAAAATCATGGCTTAGGAAGGAGTACGGATCTGTGAGGAGGGCAACAGCAGTGTGTGTGTGTGTGTGTGTGTGTGTGAGTGTGTGTGTGTGTGTGTGTGTGTGTGTGTAGATGGGCTGGGTGGGAGTAAGGAGGCCTGTGAGTTCATAATGCCCAGATGTTGGGTAGGCAGCTGGCACACTTCAAAGCTTCAGAGTGTGTACTTGCAGGAGACACAGATCACACAGCAGGTCCTAAAGTCTTCACTCAAAGAGGGGAAGTGACTAGTGAAGGGAGAGAAAGGTGCCGTAAACCAGCCTGGAAGAAGTTGTGTTTGTAATGGCTGCTTCGTCTTGTTTCAGCTTGGTGGAAGTAGCAGTGGGGTACAAAGGGGATACTTGTCCCACCACATAATCCTGAACTGTGGGAGAGGAGGAGAACACTGAAACACTTGAGCTGCTATTACAAAATAGCATATACAGCAACCTTACAAACAACAGAAATGTAATCCTCAAAGTTCTAGAGGTTGAAAATTTCCAAGTTCATGATGCTGGTGGATCATGGTCGTGGCTCAAGGTCTACTCCTCACAGGTGCCTGTGCTCAGGGCAAAGGACAATGTCCTTGCAATTTCGTTCGCTATGTCTCTGAATCCCATTCATGTGGATGCTGCTGTTATGATTTAATAAATTCCCAAAGGTCCCTTCCTCTCAATACTGTCATCATAGAAGCTAGGGGCTCAGCACGTGAGTGACAGGACACAAACATTCAGGTCATAGCAGACGACGCAGTTATCTTGAGTCTCATCAAAGGAAAGAGGTACCACAGATGCTCAAAGTCTGTATGGGAATGTAGGTGAGTTTGCTAATCTCTTAGTTGGTTTTTGGAGACAAAGTGGTATGGGCTGAAAGGCAGGCAAAAGTAAGAACTGGTTAGATGAGAGGAATATTATATAGATATTTATTTGTCTGTCTGTCTGTATGTATGTATTATGTATTTACGTATTATGTAGTGTATGCATGTGAAAATGCACACGGGTGCTTGTTTTGTGTGGAGACTAGAGGTCAATATTAGATGTCTTGTTCTCAGTCTCCACCTTATCTTTAGAGACAAGGTTTTCAGCAAGCCTAGAACTCATAGATAGGACTAAATGAGCTGGCGAGTGGGCTCTGGTGATCTGCGTGCTTCTGCCCCCTGGAGCTGGGGTTCCAAACATATATTACTGGTTGTACCTGTGTGCCAAACTCATGCTTGCACATCAGGCCCGTTTACCAACAGAGCTGTCTCTAAAATAGCACCAAATACCTGGTTGTTTGGTACATAACTTAAGAAAATTTGTTGTGGCCATGCATTTATATGCATATAAAATAATTCTACATTCTTTCATAAAACAACTGCAGAGAATCCCAGTGGTATCTGATTTGCCTTTATTTGTAACCCTTTTAAATGGCTTCCTTTGTTCTTTTAGATATGTTGGGTCCTCCTTGGTGGTTTGTGGCTTTGATTCTGTTCAGCTCAGCTGGAAAACCAACCATTAGGAAATGCATCTGGGCCTCACTGTGTGCCCAGCAGCAACCCAAAAAGAATATGGATTTCATTAGCACACCAGGACGTGGGAAAAGTGAGAAATATCTGGAAATGAAAACAGGAGAGCTGTCAGGCAAGCTTCACACATTTAATTTTGCTTTTTGTCCAGACCTCACAGAAATCAAAGCTACCAGACTAGATAAGGCAGGCTGCATGCTGAGGTGGATGTTCAGATAAAGGCACAAGAGAGGGATCTTCTTCCTCGGGTGGGAAAGGGTTTTGTTTAGTGCAAAATAGCACATGAAACAAAGGAAGTGCTGTGGCTCCCAAAGAAATTGGGAACAGGAGAAGGCCATAAAGTAGTGGTTCCCAACCTGTGGGTTGCGACCCTTTGGGCAAACCAGTCTCCAAGAATATTTACATTATGATTTATAACAGTAACAAAATAGTATGGAGAAGCAAGAAAAAATAATTTTAGGGTTGGGGGTCACTATAACTGGAGGAACTGTATCAATGGGCAGAAGCATCAGGAAGGTTGAGAACTGCTGCTGTAGAGAAAAGTGGGCCCACACAGAAGCTGTGCCTGTCCAATCGGGTCTGGCTGCCGTGGGTGGAGTCAGAACCGGTCCAGCCATCACTGCTCTGAAAATAAGACTGTAGGCCACTGTTGGTTGATTCCTAACAAGGATTTTGAATTCCTGGAAAATGATTAACTCATTCTCTGTCATCAAACATGAGTGGCATCCCATTAAAAACACCAAGTATAAATTCATACCTATTTTATTTTTCTGGAATGTTGAAGATCTTTAATAAAACTGAGATGTCATTTTATTTATTTGGGGGGGGGTTGGTTATGGGCATATGTGAGTTGAAGCTCCATACGACCATGTGGCTTCATGAGAAGAGTGGAGGAAGATGCTGAGGATCCTCCTCTATTTCTTTCTGCTTTATTCTCTTGAGACATTGGACCCAAAGCTGGCTGCTTGGCAAGGCTGGCTGACCAGTAAGCTCCCAGAATCTATCCATCTTGATCCTCTAACACTGAAGTTTTCCTTCTGCTTTTCTTGATAGAGTCTATCGGTCACCAAGTCCTATAAAGGAGAATCCCCAGAGTCTCCTGATGGCCACTAGCAGCAGCATTGGGAAATAGAAATAGAAGCACTTGAGCCTCATGCTGATTCTCTTGATCAAAATCTCTGGGTACAGGACCCTGAGATTTATATTTTAATAAACACTCCAGGTGATTCTGGAGCATGCTCTAAATTCAACTTCCTTTGCATCTCTTTAAATATCCTGTCCCAAGGGCTGCTGTTTGGACATACGTTGACTGTTTCACATCAGAACTGCTACTTCTCAACTAGTGTGTCATGAGCTCCCTGCCTCCTACATGTGCGTGTGTATACACACACACACACACACACACACACACACACACACTCTCCTCAACAGCTAGTATGTTCTTCTCCAGCTTTACATCTCTCCAGGTTCATGTCCCCAAATATCTGATCATGTCTTAATTCTACAGGAAACTAGTGTTACCCTAGCGTATAGATAGTTAGCACTATTCCTAAGAAATATTATATGGTTAAGACATATAGCCTTAGGTGAGTACTGGGACACTTAACAAGTAACAGGAATTAAGTGAAATTGTTGCAGGTAGGTGACAGCTGGAGAGATCTCAAAAGCAGAGTGATCAGATGGAGCATCTTACCCAGTTTCTCCGGTTTTTGCCACCATCAGAGAAAGGATTTAAAGATGAAACTAAGTAAGTCAGAGGCGGTTTATTTCTGAGTGAAAGCAGATACCAGGAGAAAGTGTGGGCTGATCAAGAGAGTCAGGCAACCTAGGATCCTGGATAGCATTGTATGATCAAATTGATTATTCGTGAGTTAAGGTGTTGAATCCCTAGTCAGTGCACAAAGTTTAGAATCAGACTGTCCTGCAAGTCCTCAAGAGAGACACGGACCTAAAAGAAGAAAACAGGGGAGCCTCAGCCTGGAAGACGCTTGCCTAAGTCTTCAGTCAGGTGGAAGGAACAGATTGAGCTATGCTTCCTGGAGAGGCACATAGCACCCTATGAGACCAGTTGCTCACCCTTCTCGGCTGTGAATTCCTTGACAGCAGGTCTTCTATCTTATGCTTTCCTGTTTCTCAAAGGCCAACATTTTCACACCTGAAGCTGCTGCTGAAAATGGACCGAGTTGGAGACAGTTGTGCTCTGGCACACCTATGCTGTGCACACCACCTCCACCCCTGCTGTGCACCCCACCTCCACCCCTGCTGTGCACCCCATCTTCACCCCTGCTGTGCATCCCACCTCCACCCCTGCTGTGCACCTCATCTCCACCCCTGCTGTGCACCCCATCTCCACCCCTGCTGTGCATCCCACCTCCACCCCTGCTGTGCACCCCACCCCTGTTCTCAGATCACTTGCCACAGCTCAGGATGCTTGCTCATTCACAAGCTCAGTCTGAGAATATGAAAATACTCACATGTTAATTTTGAACCACAAAGCTCAAGCATTGTGTGTGAGGGGAGCTGAAGTGATTTTTAAATGATGCCTAGGATGCACCTGGGTGTGCTCCACTTTCTTTAGTCCTTTCTGGCTTAGACTATCAGGGCGGTGTCACTGCCACAGTGGAAGTGAAGATGAACAGACAGTGTCAACTGGACTGCACAGGTAAAGAATAGGAGGGATAGGCTGAGATGTGACCAATGTGACACAAAATGATATGGAAGAGTTTCAGGTGATAGTAATCCCCTTCTGTCTCTGCTCCACACAGAGACATCGGAATATCATCAGTTTAAAAGGTCAGTCCACCAAAGGAAAGAGTGTCCTGAGGCCAAAACAAAGTCAGAGCAATTTGAGCAGTCCTAACAAATTAAGTAGCATGTTCCAGAAAATAAAGTAGAATCCATGGCTATATGTGGATAGACAAATGATGGATAAAGCAAGTCCATGAAGGAGAAGAGCCAACTGGCTGGAGAAGAATTCCAAGCAGTTTCATGTACGTCCTCTGTGTTCAAGGATGCAGAGTAGAAGTCTCCATTCCTTAACTGTGCGCTGAGCGCTGTGATGTCCTCCTAAGGACTTAGTGTGGAAAGGGGAAAGAAGAGCACTTACAGAGAGGCCATCCAATAGATACTTCCTCAGCCAGGGATGAAGATCAGCCTCATCCATAGTGAATCATGGTAGAAGAATATCAGTGGGACTTTGTAGTCTCCATCAAAAACCCAGAACCACTGGCTAATCTTGAGAAAAATGTCAGACAAATCCAAATGAATGCACATTATACAGCACAGCTGACCAACACTCTTCAAAACACACACAGATACACAGACACAGACACACATACAGACACACACACCACATACTCATGTACACACATGCACACACATACATGTGCACTCACATACACACACCAGATACTCTCTCTCTCTCTCTCACACACACATACCAGATACACACACCACACATACTACACATATACACACAAATATATACCACACACACACCACACATACACAATACACAGACACACCACACAAACACATCACACACACACATATACACATGAACACACAACATCACACAAATATACCTGTACCACATACACACACACACAAACGCACCACAGATTCACTCATCTACACACACCACACATACATACACCTACATACACCACATATACATACACACCACACAGACCACACACATACACATACCACACATATGCACCACACACACACACACACACACACACACACATACACACACATGCATACACACAACCACCACCAGCAGCAACAAAACTGAAAAATAATTATAGCCCAGAAGAGCAAAGAAGACACAAAGACTAAATGTATCATGGTATCCTGGATGGGACCTTGGAGCCCATAGAGGGAATCATGTAAAATATAAAGAAACATGAACAAGGTATAATCTTAGCTTACTAACAATTTATTGATTTTGGTGTAGTAACCATGACTAATACACCATCCTGTGGGCTAAGATATCAGTAATAGGGCGAACTGCACATGGGAGTGTGTAGGAACTTTGTGTGATCATCACAGCTATTCTGTAAATCTTAAAAAAAAAAAAATGTATATCAAAAATAGAATCAAAGTTAAAGGCAAAGGTGAATTACAAAATGGAAAAACTCAAAATTTGCTAGCATTAGATGGCAGGAGTCTTTATAAGAACAAACACACAAACCGTGTGTGTGTGTGTGTGTGTGTGTGTGTGTGCGCGCGCGCGCGCGCACGCGTGTGTGTGTGTGTGTGTGTGTGGTGTGGATGTGTCTATACATTGCAATGGTTGGTTTTAATGTCAATTTACCACAGATTAGAAGTGTTCTGATTGCCCTGTTTGATGTGAGAAGACCCAATCAGATATGAGCATGGCAGAAGGAAGAGCATCTTTCCCTTTTCTCCCATGGCATTCCCTCTTGCTACTGAGTTAGTCTGTCCTCTTGAGGCTGCCATTGGTCCCTTCACTGCGACCAGACCAGTATTTCCAAGCTTCCTTTGCAGACTAGGGACCACCAGGTTTCCAGGAAACTTCCTGGCTTCAGGCACTGCTAAGGCCTCCCTCAGCCTTATGGTCTGAGTAACCACCAGCTTGTCAGCGCTCCATTCTATTGTCACACGTATCTTTTTATCTCATTGGTTTTGCTCTTCTAGAAAATTCTGACAAATACATGCGTGTTTGTGCATGTTCATGTGTGTGAGTATGGACATATACATGCCAATGGGGAGACCAGAGGACAATGTTGGAGTGTTGGTCCTTGGCTTCCACCTTATCTGAGAAAGAGTCTGTTGTCTGTTGTTGAACATGTCAGGAGAGTAACCCCCAAACCTCTGAATTCTCATGTCTCCCATCTCTCTTTAGGCAAACTGATCTTAGAGACGTAAGATCTGCATCCAGCCCTGCAAGAGTTTTATGGATCGGAGCTCAGATCCTCTTGCTTGCATGACTAGCACTGAGTCAAGTTCCCAGGATGCTATCCAAGTCTTTAACCTTCTGTCCCATGAGTCTGTTGGGTTTGCAATCAGCTTTGGTGGAACTCGTGTGGCTCTGGGTCGTTTTTTGTTGTTGTTGTTTTTTGTTTTGTTTTGTTTTGTTTTTTCGAGACAGGGTTTCTCTGTGTAGCCCTGGCTGTCCTGGAACTCACTCTGTAGACCAGGCTGGCCTCAAACTCAGAAATCCGCCTGCCTCTGCCTCCCGAGTGCTGGGATTAAAGGCGTGTACCACCACTGCCTGGCTGTGGCTCTGGGTCTTGAAACATATATGTGACCTCATAGTGCCTGGAGGATTCCAGAGACATTTCCAGTCATTTAGCTTCCTTCCTCTAGGTCAGTAAGCACACAGGTCTTTTTTTTCCCCTCCCAGCATATCTAGAGCCTGGATATCAACTGCACCATCCCACTTATTTATAGCATCCAGAAAAGTGTGGAAGGCACATCTTTCAGCATTGCTTTAGTGCCATGCTGACTTAATCTTGTCAACCTAAACCTTTCTTATTCGATTTTTTCACCCATAAAGTGAAGATAAAATGCTCCCTGGAGTAGTACAAGGTTAAGGTTAAGTTATACAAGATTTGTGAAAGCTTTCTCTGACCTAGAAAGGACTTGGCAATCTTATTTCGGAATGTCTTGGGGGAGATGAGGACCTCCTTCAGTTTTTCTCCTTTTAAGCAGCCCTGTGGCTTGTTCGCTCAGTTCAGTCAGTCAGACATCTGACAGGTGTCGCTGATACACTAGGTACATTAAGAAGTGCCTCAGACAGTTAAATGGCATCCCTGGAAAAATAAGAAGACAAACTTGGTCTTTTTAGATTCTCATGGCTAGAACGCTAAGTGGCTAGATGGGTAGAATACCTGGGGAAAGAACACTAACCCATGAGAGACCTAAATTAGCAAGAGTGCCTGTGGCTACTGGGGATTGAAAACCCAAATCAAAATGGCCTGAAGAAATTGTTCCTGCATCAAACGGAAAGGCCTCAGTATCTGTGTGCTTCAGGGTTTAGTAAGTCATTGTCTCAATCACAGCATCAAGGAACCAACTCCTAAAGCATTTTGTTATCTACACTGATGGTTTGCTTTATGCTTAACTTCTCCAGAGTGCTGGGATGGCTGCCAGGAGCAAGCATCCTTCCTTGGTCCCAGTGGGTATAACTGATGGCTACCTCCAAAACTCAAGCCACAACCCTTGACCTTAACCACACTGAATTAATTACCCTGTAGACCAAGTCTTCTGTCTGACACTAACCATCGAGTGTTTCTGTTTCTTTATAAAAAGATAAAGATAGGGGGATGTGTTCGATGGAGGGGTGGTGAGGTGTGGGGGGAGGGGTGCCTCTGGGGCCCATGCTGAGGCCTAACTTCCCTCTGAGGGACCAGCCACATGGTATAGGGTAGAATAGAGTTTATTCAGGGCATGGGGAGGGGAGTTACGAGGGTAGTAGAGGCAGAGAAAGGCAGAGAGAGAGAGAGAGAGAGAGAGAGAGAGAGAGAGAGAGAGGAGTAGAGGCTGGTCATGAGCACGTGGGGGGGGGGAAGGGAATGGGGCGAGAAGAGGGAAGGGAAGCAGAGAAAGAGCAAGAAAGCAAGAGAAGAGCAAGAGAGCAAGGAGGGGGCAAGCAGCCCCTTTTATAGTGAGTCAGACCTACCTGGCAACAGCCAGGTAACTGTGGGGAGGAGCTTAAACAGAATGCTAACAGTTTCCATCTGAAATATTTATCATTTACTTTGTTATTATCAGTGTTATCTTTTCTTGTTCCTAACCATCTCTCCCTTTGGACAGTAATATTTCAAGAGGTCTTGTGTTTTGTCTCGGTCATTGCCGGTCCTTAAACCTCCTCATAAGGAGACTGTCTCTCCATAGCCCACAGGAGAGAATTTGCACCTTTTATGAGGGCTTTCTCTACTCTGTTCTTCATATGCTCATGCTGCTTCTTGTTTGGGTTCTCCCTGCTAACACAGGGTTCTGCCAATCAGGAATATTCCTGAATATGAAAAAGTTAGGTGTTCTTTGGAGAAGGTCTAGCCAAACCCAGTATGGGTTGGTATTGTCTGGGTATCAAACCAGGACCTGTGACTGGAGGAGCCTGGGTAGAAGTGGGGAAAGAAGCATGTTGGGAAGACTGTTTTTGAAGAGAGAGGTAGAACAAGAGTAGTTACAAAGTATGTGGTGAAGTAGGCAGAAAGCAAAACAAAACAAAGCAAAAGGCTGATGCTGACCAGAAGGTGTGCACTGGGGAGCGCCTACTGTGTACCTCCTTGAGCACCATGTTGAAGCTCCAAGAACCCTGAGTTCTTGGAGTATTATTAGTAATAGTTCTTCCGATTTTAAGAGCATTATATAACTTACTGAGCATGTTCTTCAAATCTCTTTTCATCATGTGGCCATCACAGCTTTTCTAAAAGTTCATTAAGCTGGAATTAGATACAACAAGTCTCGGTGTACCTTTCCCCACACCACCCAGGTCACTGCAGGGAAAGCTAGCTGGAGACATTTTTCTTCAAGTCTCGAGTTCATTCTACCTCAGTGTAGCTGGAAAATGGGGGAGTGTCTTGAGATAGTAATAGGTTCATAATCTCTCCAGGCTAGGTTTTCTCTTTAAACTTGAGTTTTTTCGAACTCCTGTATACATATGATGTTTTCTTATAACACAAACTTTAAAACATTTAAAAAGACCAAAGTTGAGTCACTTGGTCAGCTTCCTGCAGAGTGCAACAAGGTGAGGTCACATCCATGACAGTCAGAGGATGAAAGACTTGAGCGTTAGTGCTTTAAGAATTCACTTTTGAAGGGAAAAAGAACGTTTGGGAATAGAAACATATATACAAAGGAAATCACATGCATGTTCAAGCAGCTGCAAAAATAAGAAATGGCACAATGGAATGACTTATTCTCCTGGGGTTTTATGTTCTCCTGCTAGATTTTTTAATTATATTTCTATTCTTTTTAACCTAATTTAATTTTACCCCGGACTTCAATAAAGAACAGATGATGCCTCATAGCAGACTTGGTCAAATAGCCTTTCCTAAATTATTGTACCTAAACTCAAGTCCTGGCTGGCTTTCCAACTCACTGTGTGACCATGGGTTATTAACCTCCTAGGAGGATCTGTCTCTCGGCTGTAACATAGGATTCAGGATATTTGCCAAGCAGCAGCCTCCAGAAAAACTGAAGAAGAGCTAGAGTGACAGGCATGAAGGTGCTCAAGAAATTTCCAAAGAGAGATGTCTTAGTATGGGAGACAATATTATTCCTGTTCCTCCCCAACCCCCTGAGTTGTGGTTGTTTTAATTCAGGGATCTCAGCTTTTTGAATTAAATATGACAGGACCCTAATTGCCTATGTGGCTGAAAAGGAACACAGATCCTGTGGAACATAGATCTCCAGAGTCCTACTTTCTTTCTGGTCCTCTGATTGGTTTGGCTTGACACTGTTGTGGATAGCCTTGGGGCTGATTGTAATTCTCCTAATTCTGCCCTCCTGGGAGGGGCTTCAGACAAGGAGTGAGTTACACCTGTAGACTTCTTGTAAACCAATCCCCTAATGAATAAAAGAGCCAATCACTGGGTGTATAGGAGACTTCTGGATGGAGAGAAGAGAGAAGGAGGAGAGAGAGAGACAGCCTTTTGGAACAGGTAAGATGTAGTTACTAGAGTCTCCTGGTATGGCAGATCTGCAAGGATTCACCACCAGAGGATCAGATTTAAATAAGGCTTACAAGTTTAGGTTTCAGTTGATGCGCCCAGAAATTGAGTTATCATGTTTCCTAACTAAGTTTGTGTTGTGTTTTCCTTCACATGGGGGCTCGTCTGGGTTCAAGAGAGGTACAGCGGCAAAGTGTGGGTTTGTCTGATGTGCACCACAGAGCCCATGGGGGTATTGAAATATGGGACTGGTGTGGTAGTGACCTGCCAGTGGGAACCTAGTGAGCTGGGTGGGGAGAACCAGGGCATAATGCAGGAACATGTGCTATACATTCCATCTTTTAAAATATTTCCTGAAACAAGTCACAACTTTTATCTCCCAAGGTAGTATCAGTTTGCTCTGATGTATCATGAAATCGAGTGTTCTTGGAGAATTTAACTAATTCCCCTTATCTATGCCAAATCATCTCAAAGAACAGATAGTTTCAAAGAGTACTAATCTTTCTATTTTAGCACCGTAATAGTTAAAAATGGTAATAAGATTATTATAGTCTTAATTTTGCTTTGCTCTGGCTGAACTCTGGAAAATGGGGGAGGGGTTCTCCAAAGATGGGGTGGTGTGAAGGTCTTAAGTCTGCCACAAGACATGTCCTCTTCTTTGCTGTCATTATTGAAGACCAGTATATGCTAATGGCTTAGGGGACAGCCTAGCCTCTTGATTCTTGTCTTCTCAGTCCTCTTAATGGTCTTTCAGCAAATGCTCCCTCTGAGGTGATACCAGGTCTTCATTCATGTCTTCAAAGCATTCATTCCATCATTTCAGAAACAAGCTCTCAGTAACTCCCACATGCCAAGAACTTCTTGAAGACCAGGAGTTCAAAAATTTGAGACATTTCTTTCCCTTGCAGTTTATTATGGAAATGGGTGGGTGAAATGCAGTGTGATTCATGACTAGCCTAATGGAATAGAGCAGGGGAATGTGATGGAGGAGCAGATTCTAAGTCTAGATGGTCGGAACAGCGTCAAAAGGCTACTCTTGACTTTAGACTTGAAGGCTAAGAAGGGACCATCAATGTAGAAAAACAAAGGTAAAGTTGGGGGCAGGGAAAGCATCCTGAGGAAAAGACCCATGTTGTGCCAAGACTGGGAAGTGAGGCAAAGCATTGGCATTTCAGATCAGAGGAACAACAACTGGCTTGAAAGAGGTACTGAGCTGAATCCCAACAGCCAATCTAGTGGCAGATCCTGCCCTGGGTTCATCCTGAAGGAGAAGTGGAACACTTCAGAGAACTGAAGGGGATTCTCACACTAGAAAGAAGACCCTGGCAGGAGGGTAGAGTGGATTCGTGGTGTGAAGCAGAGGGGGTGGAGTAGGCAACAGAGAAACCTGTGGATCAAGACCTTAGCCAGGGCAGTGTCTGCAGAGAAGGTGAGGCTCTGGGAAGACATTTTAGCGGAGACTTGGGGACAGTGGAGTGTAGAGCATAGACAAGCTAGAGGGAGACGAATGTAACTCCCAGGTCTCTAACCTATGTGAGTGTATAGATACTTAGCGTTAGCTGGCATGGGACATGTAGAAAGAGAATCCAGATAGATAGAAGAGACAATTAATTTATCTTTGAAAATACTAACTTTGGCATCAGTGTGGTGGGACATCTGTGTAGAAATAGCTAAACAGGTGGTGGGATCTGGAAATCGGAGGCTGGCGCAGGGCTCCAGACTTTTACTATAGATGTCAGTGAGTTCACCAAGGGATAGTGAGTAGGGAGGGGAAGGAGGATCATGGGAACAAGATTTCAGGGCCAGTAGAACAGGAGGAAGCAGTAAGAAGATTTAGAACAAGAGGTCAGAAATGAACATGGGACAAAGGGCATCATACCAGAAAGAGCAGGGACAAGGGGAGATGTAAGGTAGTATGGTTGGGGAGATGGCTCAGATTGTCAAGTGCTTTCTGCTGTTTAAGTGTAAGGACTGGGATTGGGAATCTCCAGCATTCCTGCAAATGTTGCATGGTGGCCCATTGTAATTCCAGCACTCAAAAGGCAAAGACAGGACATCCCTAGAGTCTACATGGCTAGGTAGACTGTTTCTGTGAAGCCTGGGTTTAACTGAGATACTCTGACTCAATGTATAAGGAGGAAAACAACCAAAGAAGACTGCTGATGTCAGCTTCCTGTCCTTACACATGGCAACACATATGTGTGCACCATCATGCATGTGGACACACATGTGAACAGACATGTTCACACACACACACACACACACATACTAACAGAGATATGTGCAAAAAGTTAGAGCGACAACAGTGTGTAGGTTTGGAGTTTTGTTTTGAGACAGGGTCTTACTATGTAGCCCAACCTGGTCTAGAACTTGCTATGTACCTGGCTGCCCTTGAACTCACAAAGAGCCTCTGCCTCCCAATTGCTGGGATTAAAGGCATGCAGCATCATGCCCAGCCATTATGTAGGTTTTCAGAGGATATGTATAAAGAACGCTCCAAATGGTGAGGTGGTGAGACAGCCGTTCAGTATGGGCCAAGCAACTGAAGTTGTGTAACAAAGCATCTATACAGGACCAGGGCTGCCTGCCACTAATATGATGTAAAAGAAGCTAGACCAATGTACGGCACTGCTCTGTCGTAATTCCTAGCCAAGGACAATTTCACGGTTGTCAGAGCACCTCTGATGAAAAACAAGAGGTGGAAACCAAACATAGCAAATATTGATTGTCAGGTCCTATGCTAGACACTTCATGTAAATAACTATGCTACAGCCCTTGAAGCGGGTGACATAACCTTCTCTCCCCATCAAGAGGAAGCAATGAAGTCTCGCTCAGCATGCTAGTTACCGGCCCCTCTGTTTTCCCTCCAGTGGTTGTCAGGCTAAAATTGCCTAAGCAATGCTTTGTGGAGCCTTTGATTCTCACTGACTTAGGTACACTAAGAATGGGCTGGAGAGATGGCTCAGTGGTTAAGAGCACTGACTGTTCTTCCAGAGGTCCTGAGTTCAATTCCCAGCAACCACATGGGCTCATAAGCATCTATAATGGATCCGATGCTCTCTTCTGGTGTGTCTGAAGATAGTGACAGTGTACTCACATATAGAAAATAAATAAATCTTAAAAATAAGAAAAGAAAAAGATAATTTAAAAAAAAGTACACTAAAAACAAGAATGGCATCCAGAGAAGAATGCAGACACAGCAGCCTGTAGCGGGGAGGTGCTACCCTCTACAGAGATTCTATCTGCCAGAGGATCAGAGGACAGCTAGGGTGGTGCAGGAAGGAGCAGAGTAAAGAGGAGGTATCAGCCTCCATCGGCCTGCATCGCAGCTTCCTCCTCCTGAGTGGCAAATCCATCCCTGGTCTCCCCCACGTCCTTCAGGGCTCTTGGGAATTTTCTGGCTCACCTTTATCGTTAGCATCCTCAGTTTTAGGGGGTGAAAAGATGGCTCAGTTAGTGAACGGCTTGCCCCACAAGCATGAGGATTTGAGTTCAGATCCCCAGCATCCACATAAAAATCTGGGTGCAGAGGTATACAACTATAACCCTGGCTTTGAGAGGTGGAGACAAGTGGATAACTCAGGTCACAGGCTAGCCAGTCTGGCTGAATTGATGAGCTCTCTGTTCAGTGAGAGAGATTCTGTCTCAAGAAAACAAAAATAAGAACAAGAACAAAATCAAAGCAGAGAATGGCAGAGGAAGACATGTGACATCATCGACCTCCCACCTCTACACACACCTACACATACATGTACATGTATGACCGTGCACACATCCATACACTGCAAATACATTAAAAAACAAAAAAGACTATCATTTTTGAACTAACATCTTCATAGTGTTAGTTCTGCTCTGTGAGACCGATGGCATTTTAGCAGGAATTGAACTGAGACTAAAGGCTTTGTCCACAGATCCTCCATGCTTCAGGAGCCAAGTCTCCATTTAGTATTTGGAATAGAGATTGTACTGGCTAGTTTTGTGTGTCAACTTGACACAAGCTGGAGTTATCACCGAGAAAGGAGCTTCAGTTGAGAAAATGCCTCTATGAGATCCAGCTGTAAGGCATTTTCTCAATTAGTGATCAAGGGGGAGGGCCCCTTGCGGGTAGTACCATCTGTGGGCTGGTAGTCTTGGGATCTATAAGAAAGCAGGCTGAGCAAGCCAGGGGAAACAAGCCAGTAAGAAACATCCCTCCATGGCCTCTGCATCAGCTCCTGCGCCTTGACCTGCTTGAGTTCCAGTCCTGACTTCCTTTAGTGATGAACAGCAACGTGTAAGCTGAATAAACCCTTTCCTCCCCAACTTGCTTCTTGGTCATGATGTTTGTGCAGGAATAGAAACCCTGACTAAGACAGAGATCCTGAGATAATTATAATACCAGAAGCATGGAAGACTCTACAAGAAATGTCACAGTAATAATTATACCGTGCATGTGCCTCTGGGCTTTCTGTGGCCCTGTGTAGCCTGTCATTCAGAGCCACTACTAAAGGAAAAATAACTCATGACATTTCTCAGGGATGGCAAGGCAGAGTTTATCCAGTGAGACTGTTAGGATGAACTCTGAAAGCAAGGACGAGTGGTGATTTCTAGCCCAGAAGGGGCAGTAGGAATCTCTGGATGAAAAATTACTAAGAAGAAACATGGAGGGCAGGCAGATTCTCCTGATGGCTGGGCCAGTGGGGACAAGGAACTCAACCCACTATCCACAGTGGGGAAGTTTATGAAAACGACCCAGGAGGTCAGAAACTGGTCAGGAAGAGCCTGAGTCAGCCTAGTCGAGGCCTTTGTTACTCCCGACCACATGACCTCCTCCACAGCGTTCAAGCCAGAGATTCTCCAGCAGAGGCTTTTGCACTTCCTGTGGCCTGGAGGCTTTTCCCACCATGCTTCAGGGCGGCCAGGGCCTTTTGATCTCATAGCCCCTTCTCCAGCAGGTCTTCCCTTATCTGTGGTTGTATCACTCCATCTCTGCAGTCCGTATGACTCCCTCCTGACCAATGCTTCCCCCTAGAGTTAGCTCATCACCACCTGACCCACTGTGTGTTTCTGTTTCCTCCCATCTATAATGCCTGTCCCATGAAGCAGCATCATGTCTGTTCTGCTTTCTGCCTTCAGGCTGACACCAGGAAAAGCATGCAGTGCATAGGAAGGGCTCCCTTAGTTGAGTGAATTTAATGACTGGATGAAGCCTCTTATAAACACCTTCAGATCTTGATTATGCATGTCAGTAGGAAAGCATAATAACTCCCAATGATGAATGACCCATGACCCATTTTACTATGCTGTGTGTGTGTGTGTGTGTGTGTGTGTGTTACAATTTCTACACAGGCATTAACTCAGACAGACCATAAAATATTTTTCTTTCATAACAGTTTTATGGAGGTCCATGATCATAGGGAGTAGGTAAAAGGCAAAAGGATTCAGAAATATCCAGACAAAAGAAATTCACTTGACTGGAAAAGAATGCACATGCTTTCAAGATCACCATCCTCGCTCTCAACATAGATGAGTCCATATGTATGAGAAACACGAAGAACAGGCCAGACTCAGCTTACTCAGTATTAGCTGCTATTACTCTCTCCCCTTCCAGACACCCTGCACTGTTCCTTCTTCCAAACACACCTCATGGTACTCCCCAACCCTGACCCTGCCAATCACACTGCACCCCACCTCCACACCTTCTTGTCCACAATTTCTTGCCAATGCCTCCATCACTGGTCAAGTCTCAGCTGAGATGACGAATCTTCAGGGAAAACTTCTGACTCCTTAAGGCAAGTTAATCACTCCTCCTTTGACAATAACCCCCAATATAAACACTGCATTGTAATTGCTCATTTGTTCTCTTGTCCTTCCCAGGAGACTGTAGGAGAAGCACAGCAGAGACTTACCTTATTAAGAACTGTATTCTCAGCCACAACTACCAGGATGACACTTAGGACGGGTGTGAATAACAGAGAGATTATAGGCATTCCAGAAGCAAGGACAACATCTCAGCCCTGGCAGGTCTTTCTCAGGCATCATCTCTTGCCAGGGGAAATCAACTCTATACCCAGAGTGCCTGATCGACAAAAGTGGAGCTCAAGTAGAGGTCTAGACATTGACTTGTGAAGGTTACTTGTTTGAACGAAGAATTTATCATGTGTCCTGTTTTGGGTTGCTTAAAAGTAGTAACGGATTTTCAAACGGGCAGTTTACACTCAGCCTAGTAGATAAACAAACGGGTAGTACAAAGTAAGTAAGGCCCCTGCACTGAAAATCTAGGTGGTCGGGATTTGTTTCTATTTGCCCATATTGTTTTGTTTAATGGTCGATCATGTTGTATCAACAGATTGTTTAAAGCTCATGCAGACACCCAATACAGGCTACAAAGTAAGGTAAGGATGGAGCTGCATCAGGCTGAATCCTGGCCCTTTGCTATTATTCTAGTATCCCACTATCTTGATCAGAGTCTCTGGCACACATCGGTCTAATGAAACTGAGATACATCACTGAGAGAGAAACAAGAAAGACCATTACATCACTACAGTTGGAAGGCACTCCCTTGAGAAACCACTAGTCTATGAGTCCCCAAGAGGCAGGCTCAAATAACAACAGATTTTACAAGGGACTGAGGAAAAGCCTGGAGGTAAGAGCCTGCCTGCTTCCACCTGTGGCCAGAAACCCCGCCTGGGCCAACAGGCCTCTCCATATACAAGTAGCTCAGGGAGAAAGCTACACGCCCACTTGTGCTGAGGAGCCAGCAACAGGAGGACTCCAGACGCAGGGTCTGAAGAACAGCTGGAAGAGAGAACTGTTCTCCCAGGAATATTGACATCTGAGCTTGAAGGAAAGACAAGCCACAGTCAGAGAGAGAAAGACCAGCTAACTCCAGAGATAACCAGATGGCAAAAGGCAAGGGCAAGAACACAAGGAACAGAAACCAAGACTACTTGGCTTCAGCTGAACCCAGATCTCCCACCACAGCCAGCCCTGGATACCCCAACACACCAGAAAAGGAAAACTCAGACTTAAGATCACTTATCAAGAGGATGATAGAAGATTTTAAGAAGGAAATAAATAACTCCCTTAAAGAAATACAAGAGAACACAGGTAAACAACTGGAAGCCCTTAAAGAGGACACACAAAAATCCCTTGAAGAATTAAACACAATCAAACGGGCAGAAGTACAGGAAAACACAATAAATCAAATGAACAAAACCATTCAGGAATTAAAAACAGAAATAGAAACAATAAAGAAATCACAAAGGGAGACAACCCTGGAATTAGAGATCATAGGAAAGAAATCAGGAGTCATAGATGCAAGCATCACCAACAGAATACAAGAGATGGAAGAGAGAATCTCAGGTGCAGAAGATACCATAGAAAACATAGACACAACAGTCAAAGAAAACACAAAATGCAAAAAGCTCCTAAACCAAAACATCCAAGATATCCGGGATGCAATGAGAAGACAGAACCTGAGGATAATAGGTATAGAAGAGAGTGAAGACTCCCAACTTAAAGGACCAGTAAATATCTTCAACAAAATTATAGAAGAAAACTTCCCTAACCTAAAGAAAGAGATGAACATAAATATACAAGAAGCCTACAGAACTCCAAATAGACTGGACCAGAAAAGAAATTCCTCCCTCACATTATAGTCAAAACACCAAATACACAAAACAAGGAAAGAATATTAAAAGCAGTAAGGGAAAAGGGGCAAGTTACATGTAAAGGCAGATCTATCAGAATTATACCAGACTTCTCATCAGAGACTATGAAAGCTAGAAGATCCTGGGCAGAGCTCATACAGACTCTAAAAGAACACAAATGCCAGCCCGGGCTGCTATACCCAGCAAAACTCTCAATAATCATAGAGGGTGAAACCAAAATATTCTACGACAAATTCAAATTTGCACAGTATGTTTCCACAAACCCAGCCCTACAAAGAATAATACATGGGAAATGCCAACGCAAAGAGGGAAAGTACACTCAAGAAAAAGAAAGAAAGTAATCTTTCAACAAACTCAAAAGAAGATAGCCACACAAACAATATTAACAACATCAAAAATAACAGGAAATAACAATCAGTATTCTTTACTATCTCTTAACATCAATGGTCTCAACTCTCCAATAAAAAGACATAGACTGACAGACTGGATCCATAAACAGGACCCAGCATTTTGCTGCATCCAGGAAACGCACCTCCGTATTAAAGACAAACATTACCTCAGAGTAAAGCCTGGAAAACAATTTTCCAAGCAAATGGCCCCAAGAAACAGGCTGGAGTAGCCATTCCAAAATCGGATAAAATTGACTTTCAACCAAAATTCATCAAAAAGGATGAGGAAGGTCACTTCTTACTCATCAAAGGAAAAATCTACCAAGAAGAACTCTCAATTCTGAACATCTATGCCCTGAATGCAAGAGACCCCACTTTCATAAAAAAAACTCTACTAAAGCTCAAAGCACACATTGCACCTCACACATAATAGTGGGAGACTTCAACACCCCACTATCAACAATGGACAGATCTTGGAAACAAACTAAACAGAGACACAGTGAAACTAACAGATGCTATGAACTAAATGGGTTTAACAGATATCTATAGAACATTTCATCCTGCATCAAAAGAATATACCTTCTTCTCAGCACCTCATGGTACCTTCTCCAAAACTGATCATATAATTGGTCACAAAACAAACCTCAACAGATATAAGAAGATTGAAATAATCCCATGCCTCCTATCAGATCACCACGGATTAAGGTTGGTCTTCAATGGCAACAACAACAACAGAAAGCCCACATACACATGGAAGCTGAACAATGCACTGCTTAATGATAAGTTGGTCAAGGAAACAATAAAGAAGGAAATTAAAGACTTCCTAGAATTCAATGAAAATGAAAGTACAACTTACCCAAACCTATGGGACACAATGAAGCAGTGTTAAGAGGAAAACTCATAGCTCTGAATGCCTCCAAAAAGAAACTGGAGAGAGCATACACTAAAAGCTTAACAGCACATCTGAAAGTTCTAGAACAAAAAGAAGCTAATACACCCAAGAGGAGTAGAAGGCAAGAAATAATCAAATTAAGGGCTGAAATCAATCAAGTGGAAACTAAAAGAACTATACAAAGAATCAACAAAACCAAGAGATGGTTCTTTGAGAAAATCAACAAGATAGATAAACCCTTAGCCAGACTAACCAGAGGGCACAGAGACAGTATCCAAATTAACAAAATTAGAAATGAAAACGGAGATATAACAACAGACTCTGAGGAAATTAAAAAAATCATCAGATCCTACTACAAAAGCCTATATGCAACAAAATTTGAAGATCTGGATGAAATGGACAAGTTTCTAGACAGATACCAATTACCAAAGTCAAATCAGGATCAGATAAACCATCTAAACAGTCCCATAACTCCTAAAGAAATAGAAGCAATCATTAAAAGTCTCACAACCAAAAAAAGCCCAGGACCAGATGGGTTCAGTGCAGAATTCTATCAGACCTTTAAAGAAGACCTAATACCAATACTCTTCAAGCTATTCCATAAAATAGAAACAGAAGGAACCCTACCCAATTCATTCTATGAGGCCACAGTTACAGTGATACTAAAACCTCACAAAGACCCAACAATAAAAGAAAACTTCAGACCAATTTCCCTTATGAATATCGATGCAAAAATACTCAATAAAATTCTTGCAAACTGAATCCAAGAACACATCAAGACAATCATTCACCATGATCAAGTAGGCTTCATCTAAGGGATGCAGGGATGGTTCAATATCCGGAAATCCATCAGTGTAATCTACTACATAAACAAACTCAAAGAAAAAAACCACATGGTCATCTCGTTAGATGCTGAAAAAGCATTTGACAAAATTCTACATCCCTTCATGATAAAAGTCTTGGAAAGATCAGGAATTCAAGGAGCATACCTAAACTTAGTAAAAGCAATATACAGCAAACCAGTGGCCAACATCAAACTAAATGGAGAGAAACTTGAAGCAATCCCACTAAAATCAGGGACTAGACAAGGCTGCCCTCTCTCTCCCTATCTATTCAATATAGTACTTGAAGTTCTAGCTAGAGCAATCAGGCAACAAAAGGAAATCAAAGGGATACAAATTGGAAAGGAAGAAATCAAAATATCATTATTTGCAGATGATATGATGGTATACTTAAGTGACCTGAAAAACTCCACCAGAGATCTGCTACAGCTGATAAACAACTTCAGCAAAGTGGCTGGATACAAAACTAACTCAAGCAAATCAGTAGCCTTCCTATACTCGAAAGATAAACAGGCTGAGAAAGAAATTAGGGAAATGACACCCTTCACAATAGTCACAAACAATATAAAATATCTTGGTGTGACTCTAACCAAACAAGTAAAAGATCTGTATGACAAGAACTTCAAGTCTCTGAAGAGAGAAATCGAAGAAGACCTCAGAAGATGGAAAGATCTCCCATGCTCATGGATCGGCAGGATTAACATAGTTAAAATGGCCATCCTGCCGAAAGCAATATACAGATTCAATGCTATTCCCATCAAAATCCCAACTCAATTCTTTGTAGACCTAGAAAGAGCAATTCTCAAAATCATATGGAATAAAAAAAACCCAGGATAGCAAAAACTATCTTCAACAATAAAAGGTCTTCTGGGGGAATCATCTTCCCTGACCTCAAGCTGTACTACAGAGCAGTAGTGATAAAAACTGCATGGTATTGGTACAGTGACAGGCAGGTTGATCAATGGAATAGAATCGAAGACCCAGAAATGAATCCACACACATATGGTCACTTGATCTTCGACAAAGGAGCTAAAACCATACAGAGGAAAAAAGACAGCATCTTCAACAAATGGTGCTGGATCAATTGGCGGTCTACATGTAGAAGATTGTGAATTGATCCATTCCTATCTCCCTGCATAAAGCTCAAGTCCAAGTGGATCATAGACCTTCCCATAAAACCAGATACACTGAATCTAATAGAAGAGAAAGTAGGGAAGAGTCTCGAACACTTGGGCACAGGGGAAATGTTCTTGAACAGAACACCAATGGCTTGTGCTCTAAGGTCAAGAATTGACAGATGGGACCTCATAAAATTACAAAGCTTCTGTAAGGCAAAGGACACTGTAATTAGGGCAAAACAGCAACCTACAGATTGGGAAAAGATCTTTACCAATCCTACGTCCGATAGAGGGCTAATATCCAATGCCTACAAAGAACTCAAGAAGCTAGACTCCAGAGATACAAATAACCCTATCAAAAAATGGGGAAGTGAGCTAAACAGAGAATTCTCAACTGAGGAAACTCGAATGGCTGAGAAGCACCTAAAGAAATGTTCAACATCCTTAGTCATCAGGGAAATGCAAATCAAAACAACCCTGAGATTCCACCTCACACCAGTCAGAATGGGTAAGATCAAAAACTCAGGTGACAGCAGATGTTGGAGAGGATATGGAGAAAGAGGAACACTCCTCCATTGCTGGTGAGAATGCAAATTGAAACAACCTCTCTGGAAATCAGTTTGGTGGACCCTCAGAAAATTGGACATAATACTACCTGAGGACCTAGCTATTCCACTCCTGGGCATATACCCAGAAGATGCTCCAACGTGTAATAAAAACAGATGTTCCACTATGTTCATAGCAGCCATATTTATAATTGCCAGAAGCTGGAAACAACCCAGATGTCCCTCCACAGAGGAATGGATACAGAAAATGTGGTACATTTACACAATGGAATACTACTCAGCTATTAAAAACAATGACTTCATGAAATTCGTAGACAAATGGATGGATCTTGAAAACATCATTCTGAGCCAGGTAACACAGTCACAAAAGAATGAAATGGTATGTACTCACTGTTAAGTGGTTATTAGCCTAAAAGTTTGAAATACCCAAGAGTCACTTCGCAGGAACAGTAGTACTGAGTACGAGGTCCCAGATGGAGGGCTTGGAGAAAGGACTGAAGGAGCTGAGGAAGTGTGCAGCCCCAGGGAGGTAGCAACACTGGCAACTGGCCTGACCTCCCAATGCTCCCAGAGACTGGATCACCAACCAAAGAATACACATGGAGGGTCCCATAGTGCTGGCCACAAAGACTGCAGAGGAGGGTCTTGTTACCCGTCAGGGGGAGGAGAAGCCCTTGGGCCTGAGGGTGTTATATCCCCCAGTATAGGAGAATGTCAAGGAGGAAAGACGAGAGTGGGTGGGGGGTGGGGTGGGGAGGTGGGTTGGAGAATATCCCCATAGAGGCAGGGGGAGGGCAGAGGGAATGGGGAGGTTCCAAAGGGGAGATCTGGAAAGGGGGAAACATTTGAAACGTAAATAAAATATGAAAATAAAAAAAACCAAAAAAACAAAAAAAACAAAAACCAGATTTTACTAAGGGCCTGATATGTTACTAAGCATACAAACCCACCTGGGCACAAGATAACTCATTTAGCTCCCCTTATGAATACACAGGTTCTTGCCTGGAGAAATGTTGAATATTTAAAGAGCAACTAATTTAAAAAAAAAAAAAAACTCGCAAAATCTTTAGAAGACATTAATAAAAAAAATGTTTGCATGTGCACCCACATGCATGAGGGCACTCATGGAGCCCAGAAAAGGATCCAGGAGTAGTGGTGTTAAAGACAGTTCTGAGGCATCAGACATAGATGCTGGGAACTGAACTCTGGTCCTCTGTAAGAGCAGCACATGCACTTAACTGATAAGCCATCTCTCTAGGCCCCAAGGTTATTTTTAAGAGAGAGAGAGAGAGAGAGAGAGAAAAAGCATGAACATTTTAAAAAGTGTTCCTTAAGGCTCCTTCTGCATGGAAAATCTCCCCAGGTGGGTTCTAGCGATCATTGCAAAAGCTTGGCCATATGGCAAGGAAGCATTTGAATATTTTATCTAGTGCCAACTATATGCCAGGATCTAATGTATTTTCTCCCCTCATGACTGAACTGAGGGAAGCAGATAAAGTCCTTTAACAGGTAGGGACTGAACTTCAATGTAACTTGCCTAAGCTAGCCCAGCCAACTTGTTCTGATTCTATGCAGCCCTGATATCTCATTTCCCAATGGGATTCAGAAAACCATATGCTTGTAAGGGAAATTGGGCCTGACCTTTTCCTTGGCTGAAATCAACTGGGTATATCTAGAATGCTCTAGAACAGCAAACTCTCCTTGGAGATAGCGTAAAACTCCAAAGCTGAGTTCTCCAAATTCCTTAACCTTCTCAGACTATTCTAACTTAATGTCTTCTGGCTTCAGACAGATGAGAATAGCTTCACTCCTGTGCAAAGCATATAGAGTGCTCGGTGGCAGCATTTCCTGGAAAACTACCACCACTGGTACACTGCAGGCATGTAGGTGGGAATGGCACAGAGTGTGAGAACATACCGGCACTGTCTGTTTAAAACAGCAAGAACAGTAGAAAGACAGGAAAGCAGTAACTCTAGCCTTGTTCAGCTAAAAACACCGCCCAGGTCCTCAAAGGGAACTTCAGTTTGCTTCATCAGGAGGGGGAAGTCGCTTCTTTGGGCTCAGAGTCATCACACACACACAAACACACACACACACACAATGGGGAGATAGAGAGCAAACCATACCCATACCTCTAAATTATCTTCCTGTTGGCAAGCCCATCAGTGAATGTCTGACCTAGAGGTTAAACTGACTCTAGGCTTCCTGGCTCCCAGGCATCACCACTTACTCAGGGCAAAAACTCATGCTCTGTGTTTCTTCCTCCTGTGTAAAATGGGGACAATTTAAACTATGTAACAATGTTTAATTGACTGAATGGGATAACTAAGGTAAACCAGAACAGTACTTGGCATATAACACTGAGAGGCTGGAGAGATGGCTCCGTGGATACGAGCACTGGCAGCTCTCCCACAGGACCCAGGTTCTATTCCCAGCACCCACATAGTGGCTCACTGTCCAAACTTCTGCTCCGGGAGAATCTAACACTCTTCTAGCCTCCCTCAGCACCGTACAAATGTGGTACACAGACATACATGCCGACTACACACTCATGCATATAAAATGAACATCGTTGCTTATTGCCTTTAAATGCAAATCATAAATACAAGCAGAGCTTTAGGTTCCTTGTATCACTGTTTGTATTAACAAAATATTGGAAACAAAACCTAAAAATTCTGAAACTAGCAAAATGTTTACTTCTGGAAATATGGTAGAACCAACAAAAATTCTGGCTCTGTTGCTCAGCATGCATGAGATCTCTGCTTACAATCCCAGCATGGCACCAAAGAGAAGAATATTCTGCCTACTAAAATGATGTTAAGTGTGTGTGTGTTTGTGTGTGTGTGTGTTTTGAACATGTGCTACAACACACACATGGAGGTCAGAAGAGAGTTTTGGGGAGCTGGGTTTCTACTTGCATTGTGTAGGCCTTAGCAATGAAACTTAGGTGGCCAGGCTCAGCAGCAAATGTCATGGCCTGCTGAACTATCTTAGCAGCTGAGACCTATATAATATTTTTAATCCTCTATGGCAAGGAAGTGTGGAAAATGCACATTTTAAAAGGATTTGTTTTTTAATTACAAGTTTGAATTCTGTGTATGTGTATCTATATGTGTGGCACACGAATGAAGGTGCCTGAAGAGGCAGAAGGCATTGGGTCCCCTTGAGCTGGAGTTACAGGGCACTGCAAGAGCCATATGTGTTCTTAGACACTGAGCCATCTCTCCAGCTCCTACTTCTTTTATGTATGGGATAGACAGCTGCATAAAACAAAAGCCAGGGCTGGAGAGATGGCTCAGCAGTTAAGAGAACTGACTGCTCTTCCAGAGGTCCTGAGTTCAATTCCCTGCAACCACATGGTAGCTTACAAACATCTGTAATGGGATCTGATGCCCTCTTCTGGTGTGTTAGAGGAGAACCACAATGTACTCACATACATGGAATAAATAAATCTTAACAAAACAAAACAGCAAAAGCCAAATCCTATAAATATGGGGAAAGAAGACAGACTAGGAGTTTATGAAGGTGTATTCAAATGAATAAACTCAGGGATTTAATTTTTTTCTATATTTTTTCAAGAACTGTACACTTGTATGATCTAGGAATAAAAATGCATAATATAGTATCAATAAGTTTAGAGTTACTGATTTTTAGAATAGTCTACATTAAGGCTCCAGGGATGCAGAACCAAGAGCTGATTCTGTTCATTTTATTATTAAGTCAGAAAAGAAGGAAGGACCACAGGGAAATAAGGAAGGCAAGAATCATTTTCCAAGCTCTTAAACTGTTGCTGGGTTTTATGAAAGCATCGATAAACAAGTGTTTCTCTTCTTTATTTAGGATAGTGTCTAATGTTTACACCCCAGATTTCCAACTTCCTTGTGGCTTATATGAGCTTTCTGAAACTCAAAGTCAGGTTCCAGCCAGTCCAGAGAAGCCTACCTCTGAGATCTAAATAACACCTTCCTCATTTCCTGGGAAGCCCCTCCTTCACCCAACAAACTCTCACCCTGAGCCCAGTGCAGCGCTTGAAGCTGAGCACAGAGGTAGTTGAGACTCACTTTATATTTCAACAGACTTCCTTCTCAGGGTGAGAGACCAGGAGATAGCCATCAATAAGTGACAGGCTGTGGAGGGATGTCAAAGCTGGTGTGTTAAAGAAGAGGACTTCTAACCATGCCAGGCACTTGTGTCCATGGCGAGTCACCTGTGTCCTTAGGCAGATGGGAATGACCATGCTGCCAGGTAAGCAGGCTTTCGATAAGTACAACTCACACCTACCCAGCTGCAGAAGACACAAAAGCAGCAGGTGGGCCCAGGTATTGGGTTATGAGGTTGTCAAAGTCACCAGTAGAGGCGTTGTCATGGCTTCATTAAGAGAGGCAAAGTCAGACAGCATCTTTGTGAGAAAGAGTTCAGGCAGAGGCACTGAGCAGGAACTACGGGCCTAGCAATGACAATTCTGAAGCAGAGTCACGTGCAGGTCTTATTTTAGGAAAAGAGTGCGGGAGGCAGGGTGGAGGCTGAGTTTGTTCAAAGAAGCTGCAGCCCGGGCAGAGATATGGATGAGGGGGTGGCTGCAGTGCTCTGAGGGTTTGCTAGAGCCTTGCAGTTGGGGAGAGGCGAAGAACCCCATTGTGGAGAGATGAGGGAGGCACAGATTACAGCCGTGAACACTGGTTGTAGGGAAGGGTGGTGAGAGGAACTGAGGGTGCATGGACTGGTGGTTGTTCATTCGAAAGACCTCATCTTTAAATCAGCTTTAGATGAGAGACATTGAGGAGGTGACACCGGATGGGCGGGCACTCTAGAAATATGGGACAGAATTCCTGGAAATAAGTTCCACGGAAGGGTCATTTGGTCCTTACCAAGGCTCTTCCCCATATGAAAACTGTTTTCTTTCCTGTGTCCACGCTTGGTGAGTGTCCAGTTCATGTTCTTTGGTTTTGCTGGCTCTAGTCTCAAGCAGTGATGCATGGCAAAAGCAAGGCTTTGGACGTGGAAGGACCTAGATCCCTTCCTCGATTTAGAATGAAGCAGGCATCTCTCTTACTGCCCAAAATCCAGAGAGGGGTCAAGGGAGTAGCTCAGAGGTGAAGCACTTGCCCAGGATGTAGGTGTGAAGTTGGATCCCCAGCATCAGAAAAAAAGTCAAGAATGAGTTACATCTAACACTGATGTCATGGTTAGGGTTACAGTGTTAAGTATACCCAGTCCTTGGACACATGGAAGCTTTGAATCTGAATCCCACAATGGATTACATGAGATAAGCAAAAGTTCCCCTAGGTAAAAACATATCTCTATCTATCTATCTACCCATCTACCCATCCATCCATCCATCCATCCATCCATCCATCTTTCTATCGATCGGTCCATCCATCCATCCATCCATCCATCCATCCATCCATCCATCTTTCTATCGGTCGATCGATCGGTCCATCCATCCATCCATCCATCCATCCATCCTTCTATCGATCGATCGGTCATCCATCCATCCATCCATCCATCCATCCATCCACCTACCTACCTATCTCTTTCAGGCCTTGAGAGGGGAGGAAGACCATGGCACTGGAGATGTTATAATACTGAAGGAGGCTGTGTGGTGGTTGTGCACACCTTTAATCCCAGCACTCAGAAGGCAGAGGCAGGCAGATCTCTGTGAATGTGAATATATATGTTTATGTGTAAGTATATATAAATATATGTATACATGCACACACACACGCACGCACACACGCACGCACGCACATATATATCCTGAAGAGTGAACAGTGACAGGGGGTCTTAAAGGAAAGGCACGGCTTCCCTATAAACCTGGAAAGAAGGATCATTTAAGACTGAAAATGAGGCAAGATCTAGAGAGACAGAGGGAGCACACAGGAGTGTACTGCCATGAGAGGGTCGATGGGAGAAGGCCAGAAGAGCCTCCTCAGAGCGTAATCTTCAGAGCAGCTCCTTGAACAAATCACCAGTGAAGTCTCTAGACCAATCTCTGAACAAAGGAAAACTGGACTTTTTATAACCTTTAAGGGGAAGTTTCACATCAAGTGATTTAGTTTAATAGCATACGTGACCAAGAACTTGGAGGAGCCAGGTGCTGGCTGGGACTATAAATATGGACAACACTTAGACCACAGCACAGTTTCTTCTTTATCTAAGAGTGCTGCCGGGAGACATGGAGTGATCTCTTCAAGCTGTGGGGCTTGGCCTTTTAAAAGTGACTACTGTCATTTGGTTACACACACACACACAAACTCTATCAGATCCTACCTGTCTGTCTGTCTATCTGTCTAATGTCTATCTTAATATCTCTCTCTAATTATCTAGGACTGGCCTCAAACTTACTGTGTAGCCCATGCTAGTCTCAAACTCACTGAAACCCTCCTGGCTCAGTTTCCTAACTAAGCTGAGATGACATGTCACATCCATACACCCTGCAACCAGAAAACTGGTAAGGTGCTGAATGAAGCTTGAGTTAGCTCTGGCAAGTCACTATTTACAAGGCAGATTAGAAAGATAAAAATGAAAGGGCCAGTTTGTTTCCCTCTGCATCCTGATTTTTGGAAGACTACCACGCAAATTACAAACGTGTGACTCGCTCAAGCTCTTGAATGCCCAGCATTACTTTCAGCCGCGTGCTCCAGACAATGGAGTCAACCCAAGTGACAACTTTATTCTAGTCTATAGCATAAGTTCTTACATACATTTTAGTGGTTTTGACAGTGTTGCATATGAGCAGACTTTAAATGAATCTACAAAAAGTTAATATATTTAAAGTAAAATATACACAGTAAAATAACAGGCACCTAAATATTCAGAATCATGCATACAGAGCGGCCTGCTTGGTGCATTATCCTTGGGTACCCTTGATGACTGAAGAGATTCCCAGCAATCAGTTCTTCTGTTGTTCCTTTACAATTTACCAAAATCAGAGCTTGAACATACATACAAAATAAACTTTCTTTTAAACTTACAGCAATACAGAATTTCAATTAATAAAGCATATCTTTAATCTGACAGTTCCATTGAGAAAGCCTATTTCTAGACAAACAGGTTACATTAACATATGATCTAAAGGCAAGGTGACTTCATTTCTCTTAAACACCAAGAAAGATCAACCAACAAAGCAACTAATATATCAATCTTAATATAAGACATTGAGAGGGAACTAGAAATCATATATAAATATCACTCTACTGAGTCAGCATAAAACCCACAGACTACTGACATGAGCTTCTACCTGTCAATCAATGTTTTATTTATGGAGTGAAAAACATAGTATATTGAGAAATGCAGAGGAAAAGGCAGAAATGTGAGTTTGTGTGTCTAGTCCCACAATTAAAGTGAATATCAAACCGATACAATAAAGTTAAGTGGCTTAACCACAATGACTTGAACTGTTGGGCACCACAGTGACAATACAATTCACCATAATTCAGAAAGCTCATGAGAGGTGTCTGGCAGATGGGCAACCCACAATACTGTCATAATCCAGACAGGATCCTCCTCCACCGAGGAGAGAGACCCCGGAGAAAACGTGGCAAAGGCATACAGCAAAGTTATGTCTTCTGAAAAAGTTGATGGTATCAAAACACTGTCTTACCTCTGGTGGCCCAGACCAGGTCAAGGACATCAGCCCAAAGCAGCACTGAATTCTGGGTCAGAGATTGGCAGAAAAGTTTGGAAAAAACTGCAGATTTCTAAAAAATTGGCAAGTTCTCCACACTGAATAAAACTGTCAGAAGAGGTATAATGTTTGTTTGTGGAATGTTGACCGCTGGCTGCAAAACTTCGCTCGAATGAGGAACCCTGGGGGTACGCTTCAATGGAAGAGTTTCTTTTAAAAATTTACAAAAGAACGAAAGCCTCCTTTAAAAAAAATAACCATATTATGTCAAGATGAAACATGGTAAAAAGTAGTGTTAAGTTTCCATGATTCTTTTACACAGTGAACGGGAAACGACTTTTGTTTGTCTTAAAAAGGAAGTTGTATTATTACACTGACTTTGACAACCTGACCTACTCATTTAGAAAAAAATCATCGTAGTTAAAAGCTGTAAAACAAAACTACAAAATTCTGGTTTGTAAACATCAGTTGGCCATGTCTATCCCGAGTCCTTCATGATAGTGGCATGGAATGGAGAATTGGTTTGCTACCTCATCTGTTGCCTATGAAGAGGAAAACGTCAAGGTACAGCTTTTATACTTTCACAGTAATTATATTAAAAAAAAGAATTAAACAAAGTCAGTGCAAGTTGCTCATTCTTCTTCTGTGTGCAACATTCAGCTCTTACCCCACTCAAGTGCCTCAATTGTGATAATACTGATTTGAAAACCTAGCAAAGACTGGTCACAAATGCCGAATAAAGTCCGTGGGACTTCGGTACAGGTACTTCCAAATGGCATAGTAGTGCACGGCAGCTGCTGTGGCCACAAACAGGTGCCAGATGGCATGGGCGAAGGGGATGATGCCATCACTCTTGAAGAACACAACTCCCAGGCAGTAAATCAAGCCCCCACAGGCAAGCTCTTGAAGTCCTTCAGTGTTATTCTGTCAACAGAGGGGGGGAGGGAAATCTGATGTTATTCTGATGTGACGAGGTAAGAGTTACTGTGCTTGCCTCCAAAGCTCCTGGTTTTCTGCACAGTAAAAAGCACAGTGTGAACATCACCCTTTTATCTGTAGTCATAAAGCAACTGTAAAATGCCTCACCCTCTTGACCTGGAATACCCTCTGAACCTGCAGACATGGATCTGACCATTGGACACATTATAGGCTCCACAGGACACAGTGGTAATTCTGCTCATTTAACTGCCTAAGCAGATTGTAATCACGGGCAGCCGTGACGTGCCTGCAAAGGCTGCGTGGCCCTCATTTCCCAGATTACCCTTTGGAAGCTTCCTTCTACATGTGACAGGCCCAAGAAACTGGTTTACAACTTATATCTCAGCCAGGCTTGTCGCCTTTGACCTCTCTTCTACCATCTGTACTGACTGTGTCCCCCCCCCCCCCCCCCATCTTTGCAGCATGTACGAATTTAGGGCCTCTTTATTGCTGACAAGGTACACATCACACAGTGTTAGGGATTTCCTAATTTGCCCCATGCTTCCGGGTGTTAAAACTATGTCCTATATGTTTTAAGTCAAAAGCAAGACTTTTTAAGGCTGTCTTGAGAGATTCAAAGACCCATCCATAAAAGTAAACTTTAAAAGACTTAAATGAATGATGATTTCAGGGAGGCAGTGCTACAGAGGAAGGAGGTGTCTGTAGAAGCAGAAGCCAAGCCAGTGGGTGACCAGCCCTTAGAAGGGAACAAGAATGTAGACAGCTGGGTGCTAATGCCAGCAGCCTTGGAGCAAGTCCATGTGGCCCGATGGTCTCAGTAGCCAAGTCAGGCAAAAGCAAGGGGAAATTCCAGCTCAGCCACCTGCTAGGAAGGAGCCCACAGGCCTAGCCAGAAGCAATAAAAGGAGGGTGCTGAAGGCCGGTGGTAGGACCCAGGGGCCCGGTGTGAGATCAACCCTATTTCCAACATTTCCATGAACTTCAGGGGTTTGTAGCATTAAAAGATTAAGGAAGCAAATCAAAATGACCCAGACCAGATTTTCTTTTCTTGATAAGAAGAGATATGTTAAAATGTTAAAAACAAAACAAACAAACAAAAAACCTAAAACCAAAAACCTCAAGCCAATTAATCATACACTTGTATTGCTTCACACAGGTTACAGGGCTACCAACACTGATCATACAACATTCTTATATGTACATCAGGAGCACTGTTTCAGAAGGTCAAGGGTTGCCATGGATTCCTCGGGGAAGCAGGAGCCTCAAGTGGAAGTGTCACTCAGGCAATAGCACCTCCTTATTTGGAGGGCAGGAGACTAAGAGAGGCAGCCCGACAGAGTCATGTGGCTGGGCACTGCCTCAGTCTGTCCTCAGAGTGATCTGGTTTCTGGCTTGGTTTTGATAGACTCCAATCCTCTTTGTCCAAACAAGCTAGAGAGCAAAATGCATACAACAGTTTTTAAACACAATCTCTGTAAAGAGAGTTCCTCAAAACACTTCTACCTCATCAGACTTTCAAAGACAGGAACAGACTTAACTCTAAAACAAGCCAAGTGTTTTCTGTTACTCATGATGTGGCCAGTGCCACCTGATAGACACCATGAAGGACTCAGTGTGTATTTATTACCCTTTAATCCTCACAACCCTAAATTAGGGACCATTCATTATCAACAGCATTGACTAAGGAGAAACAGAGAGGTTAGGTACTTTTCTCAAGGCCAGGTAGTTTCCTAGTGTCAGAATTGAACTAAAGTGGTCTGATGTCTGAACTTTCGTTTGGCACTGGGGAAGAAAATGGGTGTTTTCAGAACAGGGGTTTGTGTGATTAATTTAGTGAGGTATCCAGACGAGAATGAAAGGCGGAGCAGAACGAGCTTGATTACATTGATTGCATCCATCCAAATGCTTCAGGAGAGTTCTTTGGCATCCCCTTCCCAATCAACTCTGGCCCCCTCCAGCCACCAAGGCAAGCACTGTTCTTCACACTCCCACCACATGCAGGACCACCCGCTCAAGAACTTCAGATATAAGGAATTATACTGCTTATTTTCTGGGAGTCACATAAATCCAAGGACATTATTTCCAATTCTCTTTTCCTTTTGTTTGTTTGCTTGTTTTTGGTGTGTTGTTGTTTCACTTAGTAGGTCCTTCATTTAACATAGTTTATTAATTCTTGCTATTTTGGAAAATGCAATGAATGAGCCTGTTTTTAATGTCATGAGTCTTTTTACGATATATGTTTCCATTTCTGTTAAAGTAAACCACCAAGTCCCAGAATAAATGCACATTTAATTTTATTAGAAACTAAAAATGTAAAAACTAAACTTTTGGAGGCAGGCCCTATCACTTTATACATCACACGCTGGTGGACCCATTTAGTGCAGGCCTCCAACTGTAACTGCCCCTTCGGGTATGCTGTGGAAGTTCCCTCAGGTTTTAACTTCCATTTTCTTGACCACTAATTATATCCACATGTTTTCAAAGAGTTATGAGTTTTCTTTTTATTTGCAAGTTTTTGTCAAAACTTTGTACCCATCTTTAAAGGGCTTTAGGACTGATTTGGCAGATCACAGACTGAGCATATATTTACAGGTGGCTACTTTTAGGGTGCATGTCCTTTATCACAGACACAGCAAGTACTTCCTGCAGGACTGTGACGGACTGTCCATTTTCTTCCCAGAAGAAAAAGCTTTCAATTTTGAAACTTCCCCCAATTTACTTTTTCTTCTCTCATGGTCTTTATTTCTGTGGCTCTCAAAACCTTTGTGTATCCAAAAAATTGCAATGAAAAGATGTTCCAGGTGTCCTGACGTTTGTGGTTCCAAGAAATCTTAAGCTTCTTGCTTCATCGCTAAGCCTATACTTCAAATGGAGTTTCTGCACGACGTGAAATTGACATTCAAATCTTCTAAACCTTTTTCTTAAAGAGATTTCCTTTCTTCCATTGAGTTGTGTTTATATATAAATGCCAATGCTTCCTAAACAAACGATTTATTAACATGAAAGGTCTATAGACTCATTTCTTCCTGGACAAGCCCATGGTCCAGTCCCAACAGACACAGCACAGCACTCTGTGGGCTCCAGTCTTCTTCAGTCATCCTAGGTCCTCACAGAACTTGTGGTCTAGACCATTGATCAGAATCTGGCTGTATTCCCCATTCTTCTCCCAGCTGAAGAACCTACCTGGGATGTTATACTGGCCTGGAGTCTGCATGATGGTATCACGTGTTCCACCCCATCCTCCTGGAGTTCTCCAGTCCTCTTGGTGTCTGCTTTCTTTATCACCACACAAACACATCTCCTCACACCCTTTGAGGGCAGTGATGGCTATTTCCGTATCCCACTGATGTTAGCTTTGAGTACTCACAGTGTGAGTACTTCTCAGGGACCACAGGCCAGTGGCACAAAAAGGTGTGAGGTCTCCCGAGGAAGGATGTCACTACTTCTTTTAACATTGTAGCCAACTGTGCTGCTAAACTCATTCTTTAACGTCTAGAACTTTTCTGTGGGTCGTGGTTTCTATCCCATGATGAAGGTCATCTACAGATAAAAAGTCCCTTTTCTGTTCTCTTCCACTGGCTTGCTTCTGTTTCTCTTATCTCTTACTGCATCCCTAGCACATCAGTTACACGCTGACTAGAAGTAGTAAGGACATACATTATTGCATTGTTACCAATCACCGTCTTCCACCAGAAAATACGGTATTTGCTGGTGGTGTCTCCTTAATTGTCTTTTATCAGATCTGTAAAGTTTCTAAGATTGTTGAGACTTTTAAAATGATGGTTGAATACTGAACCTTGTCAAAAGCTTTTTCTTCATCATTTGAGAGAACCACTCTTTCTCACTGATTGTCACAATGTGGCAAATTTCAATGACCGGTATGACCAATATCTAAGTGATGTACCAATGGCTCCAGGAAAACCTAACCTGATTATGATTCTTTTGCATCCTCATGAAACTAGATTTGCTGATATTCTGTTGGAGCCTTTTCTGATTCATAAGTACTGGTTTATAGTGCTCCTGCAATGTGCATTTGATTCTCTAGGTAATCTTGGCTTTGTAAAATGAACTAGGAAGTGTTTCTTTTGATCTAGTTACATTTGTTTGATTGATTGACTTATTGCTCTCAGGTAGTCTTGGCTGGCCTTGAACTCTTGATCTTCCTTCCTCTACCTCCCAGGTACTGGACATGCAAACATAGCCCATCTCACCAAGCTCCTCTCTACTTGTGAAAGTCTGTATAGAAGTATTATTCTGTCCCTAAGTATAAAATTTGCATTAATGTATGATCGGAACTTTCTCAGAGAAACAGTTTTTGGTTTCACGGATTTTTTCTAGTTTCTGAGTTCGTTCTCTCTCTCTCTCTCTCTCTCTCTCTCTCTCTCTCTCTCTCTCTGTGTGTGTGTGTGTGTGTGTGTGCATGTCTGTCTGTCTATTTTGTCAATACTAGGGATTAAACCCACTGCCTCCTACATGTCCAGTAAAGTCTACATCACTAAGCCACACCCACAGCCCTCTATTTCTATACCGTTAGTTACTGTAGGCTTTACTTACTCTTTCTATCTGAAGATAGATGTTTACATCACTAATTTTAAAACTTCTTAATAGTGTTATTCAGAGTTCTTCAATGAAATAGAAACGTGGGAGCTGAGGAAGCCTGAAGTGAATGTGCATTACCACAGGCCCAGGCATGTAGAGGATGCCAGTGCCTCAGACTCAAGAGATGCAAAGGATCCCTCTGGTCCAAATACTAGTGTTTACCAATGCCTGACCTACAGGAGTGTGCAAAAGCTAGCACCTGCAGCATCTTCCTTACAGATGACTGGACTCTGAGACTGCTCCCCTATGAGACCTCCCAAGGCTAGCTAACGCCTCCTACTTAGTCTTGTACAGGACAAACTCCCTCAGGTTTTAGGTTTCATCATTGGTATCCCTCCGTCAGAATGAGCACAGCTTACCTGATCTCAGACTTTCTGTACATGTGTTTGTTCTTTCTTCTTTCCTTATCAGCACAGGTGTGTGTGTGGTGTGTGTACTGACAGATTTTAAGGCACTGACTTGTGTAATTACAGAGCATCAAGCCTGAATTCTGCAGGGGGCTGAGAGACAGTGGTCCACATACTGCTGCTACTGTGCTGACATCCTTGCTAGGAAGGCCCTCAGGTGACTGGTCGAGGCCCACCCACACTACAGGGGATATATACCGAATTGAATGCCAATGTTACTAAAGAAGCACCTTCACAACAATCAGGCTGCTAATGGACAAACATCTAGGTACCTCGGCCTAGTCAGGGTGATTCATCAAAGCAACCTGCACACTCACAGAGGCATCTAAAGCACCGCACCTCTTTCCCAAGACTGCTTGGGCTGCTGCCCACAAATTGTCAGGCTGCATATTCATTAGCAGTCAATTCAAAGATGAAAAGAGTTTATGTAGAAATGTGCCGTTTAGTTTAATCTGTGAACATTTGGAATGTCTTGCTCTCTTTGTGGCATAGTTCTAATTCTTTAGTACCAAAGATTGCTTTATTGTCTAATTATATTGTCTATTTTAATCAGAAGATTTTGCATACTGACCTACTCCATGGTGGGGCCTTGCAGGAGGAAGCAGCTTGGTGGGGCATGCCTCTCAAGGGCTTAGCTTGTCTCTGGCTCCTTCTCAGCTATCTGTCTGCCATGAGGTACTCCACCCTGTTTCCTTATATGCTCCTCCACAGTACGCCTCCCCATGTAAGAGCCCACAACCAATAGTCAAGTAACTACAGGCTAAAGCCTCTTCCCTTCCTTTTTTGTGTTTTGTTGTTGTTTGGTTGGTTGGTTTTTGAGCTTTTCTGTCACAGTGATTAAAAATCAACTAAGACACTGGGGCAGAGGAACTCTGTCCCTAAAGTGACCCTGGTTAACCGAAGGCCAGAAATGTTTGATAACCGATGTGGTTATACCACTAGGGATGGTGGGCACTCCACTATTCCCCCAAATCCAGCACTTCTGGAATCACTGTTTAGATCCTCACCTTCAAATGGTTATTCTCAGTGAGGGCTCACAGACTTTTGCCCTGCACAAATCCAGCTTGATGCTTGGCCAAGCATATTCCTTTGTAGATTCCTGGAGGTCTGTCTCAGCAGCTCTGGCCTCCCTAAGTCCCTGCCCCACCAACTGTCCCACGTCTGATCTCTAGGAAGACAGCTGCTCTCTGTGCTCTTTCAATTGCTATCTGGAAAGTCTACAGGGAAACAATGGGGGAGGCGGTAGAACCCAAAGCTCAGCTTTTGGTTTCTCTTCCTTCAAGCATCACGTTCCCCCACAATCTGTGCTTGATGCTTGAAAAGCCAGCAGCTTTAATTCATTATTGAGTCCTTCAGCTCTCTGGGGCAGAGGGGGAAGTCTGAGACCCACGACTCAGCTCTACAGCTCAGCACTCACTCTTACGTAACCCTTTGGATGTGGACTCTGTCTAGATCCCCAGATTATTATCAGCCTTCCAAAGACGGTGGTGCCCTCCCCAGGCATGCTGTACCCTCTGTTGGTAACACCTGCCTCACTCTGACGGCTCCCTGCTTTCTACTTGCCTTTCTGAGTCACTGAGCCTATCACTTCTTTTAGTACTTCAACCTCATGTTTCCATAGCAACCTGGGTTGTCTTCCCCCATCCACCAGCGCCTGCCATCAGAGACACTATAAAACTTTATTACAGTCTCCAAACTGTGTCTGCCTGTTGGATCCTAAGTTCTGTGGCAGCAGTGTATGAATTATCCTGTTTCATTTTCATAAACATTAGTCACTGGCTATTACAGAACCTAGGAAAAGGCCGATTACAGATTCAGGCTAGTAAAAATACTGGATAAACCTGCTTTTATGACAGCCAGAGGGAATTGACTTGAAACTCTGCTCTAATAATTAGTAACCAATCCACATAGACTGTGCTAGTAGGGCTCTGTCTGTCCGAACTGCTCTCTAACGATGCAATAGCTGTGGCCCACTTTTCTCACTTCAGTCACACGCCTGCCCCTCTCTTTTCATCCTTCTGTGCTGCCTTTGCCAAGTGAACTATATACATCTGTGTACACACACACAGAGACATCGATACGTGTATTTATCTGTGCGGTGGTGGTAGGTAATTATTAAATCCACCGTCAAGCTCATATCTCAAGGAAATAGAATTTTTGACATTTTCACAAGTAGTGTTTCCTGAAAACTCAGAACCAAGTTTTAGCTCCAAGGGGCACTCTTCTGAGGAGGGCGGGCCCTGGGGAGTGGGAAGGGAAGTGGGCCCTGGGGAGATGGAGGTGGGCCCTGGGGAGTTGGAACTACATTCTCATGTTGTATGTAACTCAGTAATGAAATCTCAGGTACAATCCTAACTCTGGACAACTGAGAATAAAGAAATGAGTTAAAACTAAGCAAGCACAGTTCATTAATTAGCACAGTAGCTAATTAGTTCATTTAATTAGTAAAGTGGCGAATGGCCAGTGCTGAACACAAGACAGGGGAGAAAGAAAGCCAGTGGCTATTAGAGCTGGATGAGACTGTAATGTATAGTTGTGACTCAAAGTGACAGATGTCCATGGGTTTCTACATGGTAACACCACCAGAAAAAGAACTTAAAACACACCGTATACAAGGATCCACTAAAGATAATGTAATGCTTTTATACTGAAGTTCCCAAGTTACTCTCAAGCACAGTTAAAAGTAAAATAAACAGATTTTTTTTTAAAAAACCATTTTCCTTTCTTAGAAAGAGATAATACTACTTCAAAGCAAATGGAAAAAAAAAAAGAAGTAAAAGGAATTGAAAACTACCAAGCGGGAAGCTGGGGCAAATGCTGGGCTTTGTCTTCTGACCTCAAACTTACAGTTTTCCCTCCTCAGCCGGGTAGGGACCACCCTAACCTTCAAAGATCTCTAATTCTTAAGATTTTATGTCAGTAATTCATGCTCTCCTCACTGTAACAGATCTCCAAATAGCCTCTTCCAGAGTCCAGGCTTAAACTGCCTCATTAATTACCCTGAAGCAGCCACTTCTAGTCTTTTAGACAAGTCTCTGAAAGAAGGGTGATGAGACGGGGGAGGGGGCACTAGACCCATCATCCAAAACAGTACAGAACAAACCCAACATATACACAGCTTTGCCAAGCCTTGAGGGTAGCTAGGGTAACTCAGTGACAAGCCGCATTATCTGTGTATGCGTCTCTCAAGTCTATAGTTAGTGGATATATCATAGTTCCAAAAGGGAAAACTGCATATCTATCATTACATCAGCTCTATCAGGGATTTAGGAAGGAAGTCACCAAAATTCTAAAGCCACGTCTCACCATGGATGTCACCACCAAGGCTGGAGAAAATCCCATCGTGAGATAGAAGAAAAGTTCAACCACTTTATACCTACAGGGACACAAATAACCAGTTAGACACATACCCGGGGACTGCTTAGACCATACACATGCCAGCTTCCTTTATCTTTATTTTGAAAGATAAAGACAAACTTTTAAACTACTCAAAGGAGATGTGTTTCCAAGTAGGAGACCACCAAGCCTCTCCCTAACATACCAAACTGAGTAACAATGAGGTAAACTTTCTCCTAGGATGAAGAAGGCAGAAATTGACCCAGGCTCCCTAGAACAGGTTTGCAGTCAAAGCTAGTTGTAATCTAGCCCAGTACACGCTTTTTCCCTTGCCCACCTTCTCCTGCTGGCCCATCACCAGTTCCATCCAGAGTTAAGAGGACCTTGAAAGGGTGAGGGGAAGTGGAAACACAGCTTTCTTCAGGGGTAGGCAGCAGTCAAAGCACAGGATGCATTTTCTGTTTGTCTCTTCATTTTGCATGCATATTTCCTATCTCATCCCACTAGGCTGCAGGATATCTGAGAACTTTAGCCCTAGTGGAGGAAGAACGGGCTGCAGACCTTGGTTTACCAGAAAGGCCCGTCTTTACTTGCTATGCTATCTGGAGGCTATAATCCAGAAGTCTGAACCCAAGAAGCGCCCATGCCCTTAGATTGATATGCATTACATAATATACTTAGCATTTGTTACATTCAAAGGTTAATTGGAGTCAGGTGTTTATGATAAGCTTCAGGATCAATATGTCTATTGGTGTTCTCTTTGTTCAGATCTTGTTTAGGCAGCTCTGCTGGTGAACTTCATGGGTGCAGCTGCTAACTCTCTGGGGAGACAATCTCACAGCAAAGTTCATTTCTTCTGGCCCTCATGTTGGTAGTTTTTATGCCGACAGCTGAAGGTGAAGACCCCGAAGGTCTCCTTTGGATCCAAATGGTACACTTTGATATGCCCTTGTTTATACCCACTTTGCTATGCTCACACTTTTGACCATAGCATTGAGTAAGGGGGAAAGCTGTGTCCAGTGCTAGCTTCTTTCCTCCAACATGCTCCAGATTTCTATCTAGGCGAGTACTAGGCTGTGACATTTAACATCGGTTACCCTCTGTCTCCATGGAAACTGGAAGAGGGCTAGTTTCCATTTAAGATATCTGTGAAATAGACAGGGCTAGATTGCCTCTGGATAAGAAGAAAGGTCCCTAGGGCTCTAAGATGTCCTTCAAACTCATCATGACACACATTTATGCCTTCCTACCCCAGCCTGTCCAACAATAGTGAATTCCAAATGGCATTAAAGATTTACTAAAAAGCAATACATTTTCTTTTTATGTATTTCTACTATTGTGAAGCACCAGCACAAAGGAAACTGCATTGTACCACAGGAATAATTCAGGCAGTTAATTGTTAAACTAAGGAACGGAAGCGATCTTTCTCTTACTTTTCATGGTAGAGAAATACATAAATGGTTCCTCCAGCTGCCATGAGCCAGATAAACCAACGCATATGAGATGCCAGGGGTCCAAGTTCACGGAGATTTAACCTATAAATGCAAATGACAATAAAGGCATAAATGACAGGAATTCAGAGCCCATGCTCTCCTAGTGACAGCAAAGAGCAAACAATAGGAAAACACAGAGATACGGCCTTCGACACAGCAAGGAGGCTTTTGGCAAGTCGGGGTGAAACTAATCATTCAAAAAATGATTGTTGGTCAAATTTTAGTATTCAGAATTGCACATGATTTAAAAATAGCACCAGCTAAAAACAGACATGTCAGTATGCCTGTCAAGCCTGACTTTCCCTAGCAGGGACACACTGAAGTAAAGGCTACTGGTGGTTTTATTCCTGACTACACATTTGGGATGCTGACAAAGCTTATCGAGAAGCCAGAATAAAATCCTGAACCGGGATCACATACCCACAGCAGACACTTAATATACATGTCTCCTTTAGCAACCTCTCTGCCAGGACAGAACATGAGAACTCCTTGAGCATGTGCTATGGGATGCGTTCTGTCACAGTTCAACATACCACAGTGTCATGTGCCCTAGTATACTAAAAACAAATACGGAAAAGAAATGTTCAGTTTAGCTAGAACTAGAAAACTAATACCCTGAAAAGGAAAATTACTATGGACATATCTAAAATTACACGGGAACAAACTGCCTACTCTACGTGTGATCCTTGAGTTCATACTTAATTTTTTTTTACATATTTACCCACTTTAAATTGCTTCACAAAAGCTTTTAAGCATGCTTGCTTGTATATGAATCAGACCTATAATTTAGTGAGAGGTACTGGAGAGGCCTTGGACTTTTTTTATTCAAACAGATAATTACATTTCTTTTGAGTGACTGAGCCTGCATGAGCCAGATTCTAGAGGCCTGCTGTTTCTATTGACTACAGCAGTGGATGGCTTAATGGGAAGTCCTGAGTACTTAAAACTGGGCCAGGTCTAGAGCAAAAACTATAGTTTCTTTAACTTTGGCTTTTAAAGTAAAGAGAGGCTGCATGTGATCTATGTCAGAAGGGCAGAAAGATCAAGGAGACTAACTGCACAGGAGTCTAGATATTTAAAGTGGTTAACTAGTTCAGCTTGTTAGCATGAGAAATGTGTGGATAGACACATAGGCTATTGGGTGGGCAGAGACAAATGGTACACATTTCTAAAGGACACTTGCTTTTCCTCACATGCATTTACAGTATTTCCATTCACCAAATTCAATCTTCATATATTCTGAAAAGCAGCAGAGGTACATGGAAAGAAGATGGAGGGGGAAGGGGAGCCCGTTAGCTACACCCAAGTCCACAGCACCTTCTCTAAAATAATCTCATGCAGACAGCCCTTCCAAGTCATGAGTAACGTAACCAAGGAAACCAAACTGGGGGCAGGAGTGCAAGTAGGCACTGTAGGAGGGGCAGAGTGCATGCAGGAGGACTGCGGGACAGATGGAGAGGAAAGAGGAAAGGAGCCAGGGCCTCTACTGGTAAAGATGCATTTCCAGGGTACAAGGATGCTATCTTACCACGGGGCGTAGGAAGCAGCAATGAAGAAGTAGATGACCATCCGATCACACATGTGGAAACAATGCTCCACTGTTCTGTTGGCAGAAGTGAAAAGGGCAGGGGAATTTGTCAAAACCTTCAGACAGGAAGAATGGGCTATCCCTCTGCAAGGCTACAGTCACTCTGCTTGCTTCATTCTCCCATGGTATTCACAGCTCGCCCTTCAAAGCTGCAGCTTTTCTTTTTAATGACAGGAAGCCACAGGAAAAGCTTTACAGCTTTAGGTCATATACATAAGACATGAGACGAGGGAGCCCCACAGCAGTCAGGAGATAGGAGTCTTCTCGGATGTTTTCCTTTTCTTTTGGAAGATGAAATTCTGTGAGGGCAGACCACTGCCCAGTTCCTATCACAGAACATGGCTCAGTCCCAATACCCAGCTCCCATGCCCTGAAAATCTTTTCTTTGCTTTAGACGTATGTTTTTTGACCGTTTCATATTCATACATAACACATTCTGTCATAGTCACCCCTCCACAATCTCTTACCAGCCCCTACTTCTCTCTCATCCTGTATCACAGTGGTTTTCGACTTTCTTAAGGCTAAGACCCTTTAATACAGTTCTTCATATTGTGGTGAACCCAAAACATAAAATTATTTTCATTGCTACTTCTGCTACTGTTATGAATCATAATATAAATATCGGATATGCCACCCACATAAAAGGATTGTGCAGCCCCTAAGGGTTGAGATCCAGAGGTTGAGAACCACTGTTCTTCCAGGTCTCCATCCCATTTTGAAGACTTGTGTTTGCTGACTTCACATTCTTCCCCCCTCCCCCCCCCATCTTTAAGCAAGCTTTCACTTTAAGCATGCCAGGGTAGACAGTAAGTGGTAATAAGGGGAAATCGGTAGTTTAGGGCCAGCAATTGCACACATAAATATGGCGTCTTTACTGTCAAAGGGTGGCGACTGTATTTTTAAGTTAGTCCAAATTCAAAGTCAGAAAGTGTAAGTACAAATTCTGACCCACTGAATTTGACTCACAAAATGCATGCTAAAGAGCCTGTGTTTTACTGAGGTCATTTAAAGCTATAAACGCAGGGGGCTGGAGAGATGGGTCAGCAGTTAAGCAGTGCTTAGTGCTCTTCTAAAGGACCTGGATCTGGTTCCCAGCACCCATGGCAGGCAGCTTGCACCCATGGGTAACACCAGCTTCAGAGAATCTGATGTCCTCTTCTGATCTACAAACACACACACACACACACACACACACACACACACGGCCTACATACAGAGGATTGCCAGCTATGTAGCTGAGGCTAGGCTTGAACTCCTGATCCTCTTGCCTCTATGTCTCACAGTGTTGGGATTACAGGCAGGTGCCATCTGCCCAGCTCCATAGCGTTGTTCTGAATCTAGTTTTGGTTTCCAGGGTATGGACGCTACCATTTGTGGGGCTTGGGCCCTTGACATTACCTCACTATACACATACGCTGTTGGCCAGGCGAGCTGACAGGGGCGTGAGAGCAAATGAGTAAAAATCAGATCTGTGCGGAAGAATGGGGGAGGGGGGCTACAGTCTATCCATGATTACTTAGTTACAGGTCTAAAGAAGCAAACATCCAATCAAACTACCACGTCTACGAATCACCTGGGAATAAAGGTGGCCACAGATTCACGGGTGCAAGATTTTACTTTCAAGAAGCTAGGAAACAGAACAGAGGGAGAAAGTGAAGAATTTAATTTCTTGTTTTGAACCCCTGAGACAATTTCGATTCCTAGCAAGGCTTGAGGGCTTTCTAATTCTGCTTTCTAGACATCGTTAGGGCAGATAGTCAAACCTAGAATCTTACTGGTGATCTGCCACTAGCTTGTCCTTGGGGCACAGCTCTGTGGTCCCAGCTCCCGAAGCTGAGACTCATGATATTAATTGGCTGGAAGATACACTAGGTTTAAGACTATCCTAAGCCAGACTTGTTCTCAAAATGAAAAGCAGAAAGAGGTCTGAGGATGTAGCTCAGTGGCAGAACACTTGCCTGGCATCCATGAAATCCTAGAGGCAATCCCCAGTACCACTTTCTCATAAAATGAAAACTCTCCACAAGCTACTTCTCTGGTCACAGTCTCATAAAAGGGGGACCAATCTGAGCACACAGAATATCAAATGTGGAGATGTTGGCTATGTTCTCAAGACACTACCCAGTGTATAGTCAGAAACTGGGACTTTCCTTCTCTCTCCTAATTCTGGCTTTGTTAGGCATTTAAAAAACGGAGTGATTTGGGCTGGACTAGGCCTCCCCGTCCATACGTAGCAGATGTGCAGCTTGGTCTTCATGTGGGTCCCAAACAACTGGAGCAGAGACTATCCCAAAAGCTGTTGCCTGTATGTGGGATATGTTCAGGTGGGCTGCTTTGTCTGGTCTCAGAAGGAGGGGAAGCACCTAGCCTGGCAGAGACTTGAAGTGCTGGGGGGAGGGGGCTGATGGTGGAGGTGGGGGTGGGGTGAAGGGGGGAGTAGTTCCAGGAGGTGGGGCCTACCTGCTCAGAGGAGAAGGGGAGGGGAGATGGGGGAAGGATTGTGGGAGGAGGTGACCAGGAGGGGAACAGTGAGTGGATGTAAAGTGAGTAAGTAAAAAAGATTAAATTACATTTTTAAAAAATCGTGAGATTGAAGGCTAAGAAAAAATAAAAATCTACATGTGGCTTGTGATTCTAGCAATAATCTTTCACAGTTCAAGGGAGTCTTGTTTCTATTAAAACTTCATCTGCAGCCTCTGCCAGGGAGGCCCCGAATACTGAAGTAGGCATCTACAACTCTTTATTGATTCAGAAATCTAGACTTCAGAGCCAAGTGTGCGGAGACAACCACAACTGTCAGGCCATGCCAAGAAGATAATGAAGTGTCCTCTTCCCAGACAGGCCTCTGGGTCCTCTGACTGTGTGTCTTGGGAAGCCAGCATAGGTGCTTTGGTGAATCTCCTATGCCTGTGCCTCAGACCACCCTAGTGGTTCAATGCTGTTGTTTTATTTTAATCCAAGGGAACTGTCACCTTATAGGAAAGGGTGGCAGAATGCAAGCTTCAGGCAGTACTATAAAGGATAATGTAAAAAATGGAGACAATAAGAGCCCTCTCCCAAAGCCTGCCTCCCTGCCAGTGACATTTTTTTTTTTTTCTAGCTTCTTTGTTTTGTTGAGATGGAGTCTCACTCTGCAGTTCACTGGAACTCACTCTGTAATCTAAGGTGGCCTCCAATGCTTGACAATCCTCGGGCTCCCAAGTACTGGGATTATGAGTGTCATCATGCTTGGGACTTTTGACAATTTATGAAACCAAAAGGCCTTTTCGTACATCTCTGATTAGAAGTACAGTCTCATTTATAGAGCTGAAGCTGGCCCCACACTTCTGATCACTCTCCTTCTGCTTCTTCTATGCTAGGTCTATAGGCATGTGCCACCATGCCCAGCCCAAAGTCCATGCCCTCTACATCAGTGGTCACCTGCTCCAAGGCTTCCAGGTGTTCTTGAGAGTTGTTTTCCTCTCTGAGGTTTAACTGTTTAAGTACTTAAGGTTTTATTTGATAACCACCCATTTCCACATAAATGATGCTCTGTCTTCCAGTCTAATTCTGACAAATAGAAACACTTTTCCGTCCTTATTACCAGGCCAAGAACCTCGATAACATTTGGAAAGCACCTCGTCGTTAATCTTCCCCGGGATGGATATCACAGTCACCTACCCTACATTTTATACTTTTCAGATTATTTTCATATTTATCATCTTATTCACCATATTGCATCACAATAACCTCATGAGGAAGCAAAATAATACTTTCATAATGAGGAAACTGTAGCTCTTTGTATGAGGTGGAATTGCTCAAGGTTAGACACAGGAGGACTGGGCTGCAAAGTTCAAAGTCCTTCCTTGCTAGGTCACGGCTACAGCTCTCTTTCTCATCGAGTCCTTGGTGTACAAGAATCCAGAGAAGCTCTAAGGATTTTAGCTCCAAGACCCAAAAGTCTTAGACTCACACAAGGCAGTTGGGTCTTCAAAACTCTATCCAACCCCAAGAGTATGTCTTGAATTAAGGGGTAGCTCAAAGCCTATGGGTAAGAAAAGGTCCTATTCTTCATCCTACTGAAACCCCAACAGCCTGGGACCAGAAGACCTGCTTAGTCAACTAGACGATCTGCCGAGGAAATGCCCCGCCCACGGCCCCGCCCACTGTACCTTAAATGGCTCTTCTTCCACGACACGATGTGGAACACTGTGGAGACGATGAAGAGGGCGCAAAGGCCCATCCCGTAGATCCATGCTGTTACCTTTTCCCAACAGTCGTCAGACAGCCGATGGAGGAGGGCACTGCCCACAATGGCTGGAACAATGAGGAACTGGGAGGAAGGCAAAGAGAAATGAGCACCCTGGCGTCTGCGGGATGGAGCCTTTTGCTAAAAAAACACAAAAAATCAAAACCAAACAAAACACAGAGGTTTGCCAATTGTGTAAAAAGCACGTTTTAAGCAAACATTTGGCTTCCTTGGATCATCAAAATGAGAGGAGGAAGAAGTTAGCTGCTGCCCTGGAAGCAGGTGCTCCTCGTTCGGGAACTGGGCCAGCCAATGGCTGCACAAACAAGCAGAGAGACACCATTGCCCAACTGTTTCCAAACAGCTGCTCTTTATCCTCATTTCATTAAACAGGAGTGGATTCCATTGTCCTCTGTAATCTGATAAACAGGAGGTATTTAAAATATCCAAACATCAAGCATATGCCAGCATTCCCAGAGGGGTCCTGATTTCCAAGCATCCCATCCTGGCTGCCATCCACTATATAAGTGAAGGATACGTGAGTGAATACATTCATATTATATTGTATAAAATGCCACCCCCCCCCCCAGTCACCTGTAGAATTAGTTTATCCTGGTTTTCACTCTGAACTTGTTCAATTTACCTATTTGAAAGAGTCCACAGAACAATGGGGTATGGGGATTTCATCATTTTAAATAGTACATGCCAAATAATCCATCTCCAAAGCCCAAAGTTTGAGAAAACTAGAATCTCAGAATTCTGATTTCCTCTTCCTCCCTCCTTCCCAGCAGGGGAAGCAGGTAAGGCTCCTGAGCTCTGGATCCCCTCCTCCACCTCCTAACTGATGGGATTACAGCACCATGCTACCAGGGTTGGCTTCTGTGTTATATTTTAGGCCATAGACCCAGATTTCAGTATCAGGTGTCAGTTTTCAGTGGTCTAGAACAAGACAAGAGCAGTAACTGTAATAACATTTTTTTTTCCCAAAAAGAAAAACTTACTTGTCTGAAAAAAATCCTCCTAGAGATTCCGTCCCTTTTACTCCTGACGTGGGAAAACATCTGTTCTGTTTATCTAGTTTGTGGTTGTATTGTGTTTTGAGATAGCCTGACATAATCCTCACTATCTTCAAATTTAGAGCATGTGTCACCACACCTGATAATACTTTCTTTTAAAAGACATGGTGTAGGTAGATACACTTTCTGACTTTAGAGATCTCATGGGTCTATAATACTCCCAAATACGAATTTATTTAATAAGATCACACACTCTGCTCTATAACACTACCACAGAGATATGTATCAGCTTTTACTTCATTTCAGTTTAAGCACTGTTTTGTTAACTTGTGACATGTTGACAAGAGTTAAGGGGTCAGGCGCATCCTACACAAATGTTATCTCTGAAGGTGAGCTATGCACTGCATAGGGCTGTGCCAGCCCCACCTATTCTATAACTTGAGCCTCGCCTGCTCCTCATCACTTCAGGAGCACATGCATCATCTCCCTTACTTGTTTTCAGACTATCCCAGTCACCATTTCTCTCCAGAAGTCTCATAAAATGAAACTCTCAAGGAGAATAAAAAGCAAACAAAACCAAACGAAAACAAAAACAACAAAGATAAAGGAAATGTGCAATGACATAAGAAAATGCAAGGACCTCTGTGTGAGTGAGAACCAAACACAAGCCACCACCACCACCACCACCAACAATGAGAAGCCTCCCTTTCCAACACGCCATGACTTGCCTTAGCCAAATAGGCCCAGTAGCTGTCTTGTCCCTTCATTCAGGGTCCCGCAGCATCCATAAGCAAGCTTCGTTGTTGCCCCCTCATTAGGGTGCTTACTTCCTACCATTCTTCTGAAGATTTACTGAGGCACACAAGTTCAGGAGAGTGCGGGCTACAGGTTAGAGTGTCCAGAGCTCTCTCCAAGCTTACACATTCAGATTCTGAAACCCAGCACTGACCATCAGGTACTTAAGGTCACCAGGCTGAGAAGGTCCAACAACATGTGCTGAAGTTACCAGAGAAGCTGTTCATACCACCAAGGCCTCGTGGGAAAGACGGAAGGATGGCAATGGAAAAGTTGTACTCACTGCGTGTGTGTAGCAATTGGCAGCATGTTCGTAGCAAGTTGGTTTGTAGCGGCCATTGGCTGGGGCCCGATGGTTCATGAAACTGTGGAAACAGAAAAGCCACCATGTGAGGCACACTCTAACCTAACCTGTGGGAAGCCTGTAGGGGTCACTCAGTCCCTTCTAAAATAAAAAAGTTGCTGCTATCAACAAGAAAACTGAAGCCATTTAAAGAGGTGTCAACTTGGCCAGCAGCACTGAATCTAAAGCAAACATCTCGTTTATTTGATGAAACAGCCTTTGAGTTTGCTCAATACATAAACTTCTGCCAAGTAAAAGCAAACAGAAACCACATCAAATTCAGCTGGACCCCTCAAATTAAAGGGGTGATACACAACCAAGTTTTAAATCTTAAAAGCAAAGATTTCTGTTTCCCCCACCCGAATTTTGTTACTATCATTAAACAAAAATATACACACCGCATTTGCAAGTTTTCTGCTTTCTCGCTCAGAACATATAGAGCTTTATGTATGTAGATCTATAGAGCCTGCATCCCACAGTAGAGGGCCTGTCAGACTAGTTTTCTTGTATTGTATTACCTGTTCTGGCACTAGGCAGCATATTTGATACCTGGCTACCTCCAGGCCACCTAAATAAGGAGGCACATTTTCATCTTCATTCTTCCTGAGTGAAAAAGAGTTTGCTTCAGACACCACACCCAGGATCAGCACCATGGCTCTAAAATACACACACCCACACAGCCCGGCACACCGGCATGGATGCCGGTGATCCAGGCTTCCCTTCCAGCTAAACTTCCCAAAATCAGCAGGATGAAAACTGTGTAGCACAAGACTGCAGTTCCATTCAAGTGAGAGGGTGAAAACAGCTAGTCTAAACCTGAACTGTGCTCACGCCAGGATCATTCTGATGTGGAGGTTCACACACACAGGGCTGGGGTAGGGAGCGTGTGTGCTTCATTAAGGAGCAAAGCAGCAAGCACAGAGAAATGACTGGGTAAAAGCCTTGACAGCTTTGAGATCCCAGAGCTCCACCTGTCAACATACATGCTTAGTACCAAAAATACAAAACAAAAATCAAAACAAAAACAACAAACCACCGCCCCTCCCCTTTTAAAATTCTAGATAGTCCAAAGTTAGTTTGTGTGTGTTTGCCAGTATCCAATCTGACCAATCACATTCTCCATTCCCATGATGGGAAACAGTACCAGACTGACCCAAAGGCGGAGACAAACCGACAAAATCAACAACAACAAAATGGGTAAACTATATAACCAAGTCATTTTAAACAACTTTAAAAAATTCAAAAGACTGATATTTCTCCCCATTGGGAGGGAACCTGGCAACCTCAGATCAAACACAACAGATAGTTCCTGTAAAGTCCACACACAGTGCGGGTTGGACATGGGGACAGTGAAGACATTTCCCCTGATCTAGACGTTTAGCTGCAGCCTAAATGAACATGCTGGATGATGTGCCTAGCAGGCTTGGAGAACAAATAACCCACCCAGTAGCTCCGACATGTATCCAGCTATCCTCACGTACAGATAAGCAGGTCGAAACTTTGTCTCTTCTCCTCTGGAGAGCCTAAAAATTGTATCACTCATTTCCTATGGGATGAGAGTGCTGCCATACAGCTCTCGTTGGTAAAAAGAAAACTAATTACACCCCGGGGAGGAATGCTTTCCTCCTGCTCCAAGTAGCTGAGGATCCCCGCATCCTCACCCTGACAGGTAGGTAACAACTGAGCTCCATGCGTGGCTCACACGCTACTAGGAATTTCAAAGGGTGGAGAACGAGCTTCCAAAATGGCTGAGGTTGGTTGAAATGGAAAGCACTCCATACTCCATATAGGGTGAGGCGGGAGCTGTCTACCCACCACCAGGCTGCAGACTAAAATAGCAACTTCTATCTCAAGCAGGCCAGTCTAAAAATAGTCAGACCATTACACAGCATGGAGGTTGGGGAGGGGATACACTTTCACATTTTCTCCTTCAAGCGAAGAAGCGGGGTGGCCGTGTCGGCTAGTGTCTGCCCTGTAGAAATAATTCAGGTTAAAAATAAAATGGAGAGGAAGGCAGATGGCTTAGTGCTTGCTATGCAGGCCTGAGGACCAGTTCAAGCCCCAGTATGCATGGAGGAGGAGGAGGAGGAGGAGGAGGAGGAGGAGGAGGAGGAGGAGGAGAAGGGGAAGGGGAAGGAGAAGGGGAAGGAGAAGGGGAAGGAGAAGAAGAAGAAGAAAGTGCTTCTACTTGTAATTCCAGTGCTATAGAGATAGAGACAGGTAAATCCCCATTACTGATCACTTAGCCTACGCTACTTAGTAAGCTCCAGATTCAGTGAGATGTTCAGTCTCAAAAAATATGGGGATGATTACAGAAGACACCTGTTATTAGCCTCTGTGGGCATGCATATAATACACACATGCCCATGAACACATATACACATATCTGTGCATACAGTTAGGGAGAAGAAGCTATAGAGATTAGATTCTCTTCTCTTGTGGCCTACGTACCCTGTCCTGGTGGATGGGTAAGCTGGACACTATCAACAAGGCAAAAACAACTATCCTGGGAGCATTTTACTGTCTGGAGCTCAGTGAGAAAGACAGCACAACTGTCCTGCTGGGAAATAAGAACTCAATTTTTCAATTTCTCTCAATCTGTCAGGCTGCAATCATGCCTCCTCCTCCAGTTTCTGAAGAAGACATTCCTGAGACCTACATGGAAAAGCAGATGCAAAATGCAAATAAACTCCCACACTCTGAGCCTAGTTCCTCCTACCCACCCCCCAAAAGAATGAGAAAAGGCGAGGGAGAAAAGTCCTCATGTATGGAAATCCTCTCTACCGGACAAGACGCAACCTAACGGTCACTCAGTGCCCTGAGCAGAGTGGCTAGCCTACATGGGTCTCCAACCTTTTGACACTGTGACATGATACTGTCATCTACAAATATTTTAGGCCTCACTCACAGCTATCCTGAAACATAGGTAGGCCATGGATTGGAGAGACACACCTACAGGGGCTCTGATTTAGGTCTGGGTGTGGAAATCACATTTAGCAAGGTAATTAGTGAAGCAGGGTTTATTCACTTTCTCTTGTAATAGTCTCTCTTGCCTCCAGCTTTTGGGTTATTCTCCTGTGTTCTTTACGCCACGCTAGAACTCCAGGACTATGGAGGGAAAGAACAGGTAGGCACTAAAGCCAGACCAAGGGACCGGGCTCTCAGAGAGCAGGCAGGCTGCAAGCCTTCCAGCAGAGTTCACAGGCATAACCAAACCACACAGGCTAAGTCTCCTGGGCTCCCAACTTCCCAAGTCAAAATATTGACAACATTACTTTCAAAGTATGTTCCAAATCAGCTCATTACTGTACTCCTCAGCGCCCAACTGAAATCAAGACCAGCACGCCACATCTCCAACCTGTGAGACTGGAGCCTCATAACTGGCCTTGTTACCTATCCCTGTAGACTCTTCTTCATATGGCAGCCATAACTGTCTATTGAAACGCTGTATCACGTAACTCCACTTAAACCATCTCTTAGCATCCCAAAATGCTTAAGGTAACACTTTGATGCATCCCTGACCCACAAGCCTCCAGCCACTTCCCACGCTTAAGGTGCCACCTTCCTGCCCATCTGTGCCAACCTCCTCCTTACAGTTCCTTTGACCCAGGAAAGTCTTACCCACTCAAGGGCACTGGCTCTTATTTCTTCTTAGAACATTCAACTTGCTTCTCTTCTTTCAAGCTAACACATCATCTACTACGAGATCCTCCAGACATCATGGATTATTAAAGCATCTTCCTACTCAAGAAGAGTCCTTACTATAACTAGTAAGAATTTGGTTCCTAAACTTAAAAAAAATTCCATCTTTCCATGTTGTAGATTGGTTCTAAGTCTACTTGTGTTAATTTGGCTCCCAAAATTACACGGAAACCCGCACCTCTGCATATAAGACGCTGGGGGGTCCCTGCCCACAGTTGGCTTTGATTGGTAAATAAATTTGCCAGTGACTAATGGCTGAGCAGGGAGACAGAGGTGGGACTTTTAGGATCCCGAAAAAGGAACGCCGTGGAGAGATAGTACCCTCATGCCAGGGAGACAGAAGGATCAGGCTTGAGAGCTGCAGAGGAGAGAGCAGACAATCATTTAAGAGCTAGGGAAGAGCAGCCCCATCCCCCATTGGGTCTAGGCTAGCAAAGATGGAATATAGATTTAATAAGTAATAATTCAGGAGTATCGGAGGAGAGGCGCCAGCAATGTGGAAGTTTGGGAGAAGCCCGGCAATTGAGCTGATTAAGGCGTATTAAATATAAGGTGGCGTGTGTGTCTTTCATGCTCGAATCTACAACATGGGGCAGTATCGAGGAACTCAACATGCCGCTGCTGAAGAGATTAGAGTGGATTAATCAACTACCCCCACCTTTCCACCCTATAATCTGAGTCTAAGAAGGTGGTCCTTACTATTTTATTTCCAATGTTAAGCACAGTGCTCACCTTTTTCTGAAATTTAATTAATAATTATTAAATGAGTGGACAAAAATCTCTCTGTACCCTCCCATGTACAGAGATAATCCATAGTCAATTTGTCTTTACTGGAGATTGCATGGGTTCCATACAGAAGAGCAACAAGCAACCTTGGAGCCAAAAGAGCCCTAGGTCTCAGGAACAGAAAACTCAAAGGCCAAGACGATGGTTATCCTCAGGGCTGCTTCAACATTACTGAATGCTGTAGCTTCAACTGATCCCTCTGCACAGCACCCTGCAACCATGCCAGCTCCCTTTGAGGACTGAGCATGGCACATGTTCAGGCAGTCAGTCAAGGATGACACTCTTGGCAAAAACTAAAGGGAGAAGGAAGAGAGAAGACCATCTCATGCTATGGTTCAACACTCCAAGAACTGGTCCAAAGAGACAGTGGACAGCCCCCAAAGACTTTCTAGAAGCCTCAGATTTCAAAAAAGATGCTTTTTAAAAACCAAATCAGTAGTGTAGTCACAGCTCGGGCTAAGGAAGAAAAATCCTTTTCCAGCTGAGAGACAGAAAGGGTTAACAGCGCAGCTAGCAGCTGCAGAGATATGAAACTGAACTCCAAGGTCTGCGTCTTCCCACCTGTAGCTCTCTGGGCAAGGACTTTATTACTTTCTAAACTTATCTGCTCTTCAGTTTCTTGTAAGCAGAAAAATATGCAAGTACCCAGCCAGTAGCTGGCATAAACAGGCAGTCACTGAATGGTAACAGTTATTATTACCTGTCAGAAAGATTAGAAAAAGGAAAGAGTGTGTGTGTGTATGTGCGCTTGCGAAGGCAAGTGCTTAGGTGTCTTCAGACTGAGATAAAGCAAGGTAGAAACTATGCAGCCCAGAGGAATTTTCTCACATCCTAAGGGTTTTTTCGATTTGTTTTGTTTTGTGGCTTAACTGTTCCCTTAAAGTCTTCCTCATACAAATGGCAGAAGTCTGGAAGATGATCCAAAGCCGCAGTAACCACCGAGGTTCCACTTTGAGTGGATCGGCAAGGTGTTCTTACATTCAGGCAGAGCATAAACCATTATCTAATGAACTGTTCCTCAACTGAGTACTTGCATATCTATCAGGGAAAAGAACATATTAGTTCAGAGAGAGTATGTGCCTCCTGTATAATCTACCCTCGGGTAACTAAGGCGATGCACACCAAAATGTTTAATATATACAAAAAGAAGTGGAAGACTACTTTCAACATTTTAATGTGTGAACCATAAAACTCAGGGCTTTTCTGATATTACTTTATGTTTGCAGGCTTATTTTCAAGTTCAAATTGATGCTTATAAACAGCCTTCCAAGGTAGACTCTAATAGAGAAAGAGGTAATGCAGGGATTACACCAATCAAAATCAAAGGAGACCCAGGGGTCACCAAGAAAGACACAGCTAACATTTGTAGAGCACAATAATATATACCTACTCAAAAATTACATCCTGTGATACCCTGAAAGATAATCCCTGTGTTTTCTAATTTTTGAATGGGTAAGACTCCAAAATAGGATGAAAGTGAATTCTGTCCATCAAAAAAGATTGCTCAATCAGCTGAAGTGGTTTTTATTTTTCCACTTTTAGAGCTGTCTGAATGTTGGTACAACCAACAAAAAAACAGTTTCCTTCTTTTTATAGAGTTCAAAGGGATAGACTAGAAACCCAAACGTCAAATGGGGAAGGGTAATTTTGCAGAATACAGCTACTGTTCTCTGAAAGCAGGAAGTCCACAGACATGCAAAGGAGAGAGACATACAAACAACCCTCCCCACCCCCCGGGGACATGAGGTTCACACATGTTACAGTCTCTCTTAAATCCATGAGGTTCTAAATGAGAAAGACCAGGTTCCTTTCTGCCTTTGACATAGACACATAGTAGTTCTCCTCCAAGGACAGTGCCAGACTTTCAGCCACCAAGTAATAAGCAATACTCAGAAAGCAATCCAAATCTTCAAGCTGATCTCCCCCCCCCCCCACTATTGATAGCAAAGACCACACTCATCCTGTGCATGTTGTATTGGCTCTTTTACCCTTTGACTGAAAGAAATGAGCTTACCATTAATGAGTGAATGAGGGGAAAGAAGAGAAAGGAAAACTAAATGATGTGTTTACATTTTAAAACAAAAAGGACCACTTCAAACTCAATAGCCTTCTCGGAGGAAGATCTCATGCGTTTCTGCTTTTGAATTCTCTGGTACATCACACTAAGCTAGCCTGTTGGTGGTGAAGGGCTGGGAATGGGTATGGCTGCCAGTTTCAGACAAAGGGATGGAGAGTTACCAGAAACCCGATGGGTGAACTTTCACCCACTTAGAAGAAACATTAAAGCCTAGAGCTTCCTATGGGAACAATAGGTCGGCAGCCTTCATCATTCCTTCCAGGCAGGTATCCACCCGGAGAGAAGGGCCAACATGTCCCTCCGGGCGACCCTATCACCTCTTTAGCGTAGAGAGGACAACTCGCCTTCCGGTGGCGCTTCCTCCGTTCTTTCTCCCTATTTCTTAAAATCAGGTTTCTCAAAGGCAAGTCTCTCCACCTGAATGCTAACTTGCCCCTGCCAAAAAAAAACCCAAATAGCACACCATTGGATTATTAGCCTGAGAACCCCCCCGCCCCGGACACAATCGGGCAAAGCTGGACCCAGGGAATCGTGCCTCAGTTTCCCTGTCTCTAGGGCCAGCCACCGACAAAACACCCCAAAAGGCTCAGACCAGACCCTCTACCCCGCCGTAAGACGAACATCGCCACAGGGTGCTGCAGCAGCCCCAAGAGACCTCACGTTGGGGTTTGTATAAGGGTGGAGGCCCAGAGTGGAGTCGCGGGGAGGGGGTTCTGAGGCTGGAGTAGTCTGCTAGGAGCTAGCAGCAGCCGAGTCTGGATGGGGATCGCAAGGGCCAAGCTGGGTTTGCAAGCCAATGGAGGAGGCAAAGCAGACGGAGGGACCCAGGGACAGATGCCAAGCAGCCGGGAAGAAGGGGATCGCAGGTCTGGGAGTTTTCCTCGGAGTCGGACCTTGTCAGGGCTCGGGGTCCCCCGGGACGGAGCACGCGCCCCGCAGAGTTCTCACCGCTGGAATCGATTCCTGAACCGCATTGATCCTCCGCTCCACCGCGGGGGCCGGGAGCTCAGTGTCTTCTGCACCGGCGGCAGGGCGCGCCGGCCTCATGGGCTTGAGCTGCTCCCCAGGTCGCCGGCGTGCCAGGCGGGAGCCACGCCACTGGGCAGGGCCAAAGTGAGCCACGCCGGGGGTCGGTCAGCACAGGGCCGGGGCCAGAACAGGCGCCTGGGGGCGGGAGGGAGGCCGCTTAAACGGCCCCGGGGCCTCCCGCCTCCCGCCTCCCGCCTCCCGCCTCGCCAGCTCCTCCGCCCCCCGGTGCCTGCGCCCCGCCCCGGAGCCCGGCTCCGCCCCTGCCCGCTCCTCTCGCTGCGTGCGCCCGCAGCCACCTGCGCGTCATCGCTCCCAGTGGCCAATCAGTATCCGGAGCGGCCCAGGACTCCGCTGCCATTCATTTCGTTGAGCTCGGGAGGTGGAGCGGGACCTCAGAGCTGGGGGCGTGGTTAGGTAAAAGGGGAGGGGCGCTGGGAGGGCGGTGCTCTATTTTAAAGCTTTGCGTGTGTGAGCTTCTACAGAGAGGAAGAAACAACGGTGTGTAGGAGATGGCCCACGATCTCAAAAACAGCTGTGCCGGAAGTGGCAGCGAGCAAGGAGCTATCTCTGCCTTCTAATCTTGGCCCCATGTCGTTTATTCAGTATTTTTTATATATCCGCGTCCTTCCTTTCATTTATTTCTTCACCACTTATGCTCTGTAAAGACAGATTATTAACACATCAGTCTTACGAGAAAAGACTGGAGCTTCTCCAGGGGACATTCTTCTGGAGAGATCTTTTTATATCATCCATTTTATTTTCTATTTTTTAACCCAAGAAATTTCCAAGGAAAGAGTAGACTTGAATCGGCCCCTTATGCTAAACCTTTGTAAAGCTAAAAGGACTTGCCAGAAGAGTAGATCATAGGGAGTGAAGAGATAAGAGGCAGTGAACACACTCAGAGGAATACTGGAAAGAGGAAAGCAATTGACATTTACAAAAGCCTGCTCCTGAAATCTAGGTGTGCCCCCCTCCAGGAAGCCTGCCCACACCCATCCCCCTCTTCGACTTCTCAAGGGACTTAGGGCCAGCTTCATAGGAGTATTTACTGTACTTGAGATGAATGAAACGGGTCGGGAAGCTGGGGAATGGCTTCACCCACATTTCTAGTGTCCTTCTCTTTAAGTGCCCAGGGGTACTTTCCCCAACAATTGCTTTGATCTTGGCAGGAATCCTTAGGATCAAAAGCGTGTTACTCATTTCACAGGTATGGAGGCCAAGGCTTTGAAAAGTGACACTATTTACAATAGCCAAGTAATTGTATTAGCCTAGGGCTTACCAAAGGACGCAGAAAGAAAATGTGGTGTGTGTGTATAGAGACAGCATGGAAAATTAGTCAGCCATAAGGAAAAATGAAGATGTGGGAGTGATCTTTCCATACCAAAGCTGCACACTTGGTTTAAAAGGACAACCATCTCCAACCCAGGAGAACTAGATCATTCTTCAGGCAATGGTATGAATAGCTACATTTCTGGGAAAGGACTACCAAACAGGCTCTCAGGAAGAGCAATATCATGTCCTCAGCAGGGAAGTGGCTAGAACTAGATATCATCATACAAAGTGAATAAATAAACCAGACTCAGAAAGACAAATATGAAATGTTTTCTCTCATATGTTAAATATAGAGAAAGAAAAAAAAAAGTCATTAGTGTAAAAGGGGATCAGGAGGATTTAAAAAGGGGATGAATCTGTTCAAGTACACAACAGGCATGTGTTCTATTTTCATGCCTATTGCTGTGCTAAAATATCCTTACAAAAAGCAACTTTGGGAGGAGAAAGGAATTTATTTGGCTTACAGTTCCAAGTTATTGGCAGCAGTGGGGGTGGGGAGAAGTCTAGACAAGAATTTCAAACAGCTGGTCACATCACATCCAGTCGAGAGGAGGGGAAAATATGAATGCATACATGTTCACTTGCTTGTTTGCTTTTGCTGCACTCAGGTTCTCTTCTCATACAATTCAGGGCCTCCTGCCTAGGGAATGGTGCTGCCCAAAGTGGGCTGGGTCTTCCCATGTCAATTAACTTCATTAAGACAATCCTCCACAAGCCAACTCAAGGTAATCAATTTCTTATATTTAGAGTCTCTTCCCAGATGATTCTATGCTGTGTCAAGTTGAAAAGGCTAGGCATCATGGCATGTGTGAAAACATCACAGTGAAACCTGTTTTGCACAATGAGCATGTGCTGAGTGAAAAAGAAACTTGTCTGATGCAGAACAGATTCCTATGTAGCTTCCTCTTACACGAGGCCTCTTCAGTATGCCAACTGCCTTTCTCTAAGTTTTAAAACAGCACAATTCTTAAAACATGCACATGACTCCTTTTGTACTCACAGTAAAGCCCAACAATCATAGATGAAAATCTACCAATTGACTGACTATATGACTCTCCCCTCAATTAGCATAGCTTGAAAATCTACCAATTGACTATATGGCACTCCCCTTCTAAATGATTAGTGGTTCAAGGGGTGGTAACAAAGGAAGTAACAACAACAACAACAACAAAAAGATAATTGAAAATTAGCATCGAAATGATGACCTAAGGGATAGGAACAAGGTACCCTAATCACAACAAATATACTACTTTCTTGGGGAATGCACTGGAGGCTATTATGTGAGAGGGTATGAGAAGTCTCTGTACTTTCCTTTCAGTCTTGCTCTGAACCTCAAGCTGTTAAAATGATTTGCTTTTTTCTTTTTTAAGAGAAAGAAATAAAATTCTGATGCATACTTCAACATGAACGGACTTCGAGAGCCTTATGTGAAATGAAAGAAACCAATTACAATGAATTACAATGAAAGAGTCACATATAGCTGTAGAGCCAGCCAGCCTAGGTTCAGTGGGAGACCCCATTTCAAAAGGTAAGGTGGCAAAGGGAGACACCTAACATTCACCTCTGGCCTTCATACAGATGTGTTCACATGAACTCAGGAACCTACTTGTACACATACCTACATAATCATGTACATGGAACACACACATGGGAAATAAGGGCCCCTTCACATCCGTTCATGAGGAGAAATCCCAAGTGTATTTTCAGAAAGGAAGTCCTGGCTTCAACTTAGAAACTGAGATCGCAATGGTGTGAGCAGAAGAGAATGGGAAGGTTTTGTTTTGCGTTGGTTTATTTTGGTTATTGGTGCGCATTTTCTTTTGTTTATTCTGCAATAACAGAACATAACGTTCTTCTTAGGTTTGGGGATAGAGATCTTGCTATAAAACTGCAGACACATTTTCAAAAAAAACAACCTGTTCCATACAGGAAGGGATTTGTCACTGCGTAGACACCAGATGCTGAAGCAGCTTTTAGGAGAACACCTGCTTTGTTGACTGAGATACAGGGGCTCCCTAGACAGGATGCTGATGAGACTAGAGAGCACCTGGGCTCTGCTTCCCTGACAGGGATGGACCAGTCACAACAGAATAGACTTGCTCTAACTTTGACTTGAGATGCCCTGAGAGGATTAAATGAACTTTTCACTCAGATCTGTTACTGGCTTTTGGTGTATCTCTACAAGTGACAGAATAAAACAACTACTGTAATTGAAGCCTCCCAGGGCCCCCCCCCCCCTTTCTTCAGAGGAGGAATGTGGCCTTTTCCTGTTCTTCTCCCATTCCCTAAGCTGGGAAGATCCTTTGTCTCTGGATGCTCAGTCCATAGGCTTTCCTGATGTAAGCAACTGGAGAAAACAATGGGATATAAAATAATTATGATCTGGGCAAATGGGAGAGACATGAATATTATGATGATTAATTCTTATCGTCAACTTGACTAGATTTACAATCACTGAGCAGGTACATCTCTTGTGTCTTTGGTAGAACTTCTCGAAAGGTTTAACCAAGAAAGACCCTCTCTGAATGTGCCTGGACTCATCCCGTGCACAGGATCCCAGGTTGAATAAGAAGTGGGGGATGAGAAAGCAAGTTGAGCACCAATGTCCATTTCTCTGCTCAAGAAGGTTGACAGTGTGACAGCCCCCTCTCAGTCCTGCCGTTATTCGTTATTCACTCCTCTTCATGATGGACTGTATCCTTCAAACCATGAGCTAAAGAAAACCTTCCTCCCATAGTCTTTTAGTTGTTTGCTTGTAGCAATGAAAACCAGTAACTGATATGGGTACAGTCTACACTGATCTTTCTGGTGAGGATGAATAAGAGAATTAAAAAAAACCAACCAAACAAAAAAAACCAGTCCATAATCCAGAGGATGATGCCGTTAGGGAGGGATTCAGCAAGTACAAGGGTTTGTAGACACACAGGAAGAGGGAAGAACTAGTGTAGAAAAAAGATTGTGAGAAGGTTTCCTAAGAGTATTTCCCAACAAATAAAATTTAGAGACCTATTTAAAAATTACTATCATTATCTGTTTGTTAGTATTGGTTTTGAAAATGTTCCTCTTAGAGACCAGATCACATGGAACAATTTGGTAAAGTGGTTACCCAGATTAACTTTTCTGACAACTATGTTTAAATGTATTGTTTCATTTTTTCCCCCTTAAAACCATCCTGCCAAAGCCAGGCGAAGTGTCATGAGCCTGTGTGCTTGTACTCTCAGTTACTCAGAGGCTGAAGCAGGAAGATTGTGTGTTTAAGCCAAGAAGCTGGACATCAACCTAGGTAGCATAGTAATTCCTCATCCCCACAAAGTAATAATGATCCTGCAAGAACATTTTGTGTCTGTTTTATACATGAAGAAGTGAAACATCAGGGGGACTTCGTGAGTTGGTTAGATGTGTAAATATCGGTGAAAGGTCAAAAGTACAGGCTTTCTGGTCCCAAGCCCATTGTTTTTTAATCTGAACTTCATCATGGTGTGTGTACTCTGCTTGCCTGCATGAAACAGTGTTCTACTCTCAACAGAAAGCCAATATATGGCATTGTACTGGCTATAGTGTTTGCCTTCCCAACTCAACTGCACCGGATCCATGTAGGCTACTCCAACAGTCTCATGATGTTCTTGCTGATTATAGAAGGTTTGGGAGAGCTGAGGCTATCCTTGTAGAAGGAGGCATGGTAGGGACAGTTTGGTGAGCAAAGAAGTGCTGCTCAAACAAAGCAGAAGTTAATGGCAATGTCTGTCACCATGTGATTCTGAAGCCGCAAGAGCATACCAAGGACTTTCACACAGGATTGTATAAAACCATTGTCTGTATTTCTTTCCTAATTGAAAGAACAAAAAATAATTTTTGAATAAAAATAAAGTTTTAAAAGAATCTGGATGTCCCTGGATTTGGATGATGTGGTCATTTAACTCAATGCTTCTTGCTTTTATAGACAGTGGGATTAGGAAGTCGGTAGGGCCAAAGTCAACCACAAAGAAATGGGCTTGAGAGAAACTTCTTAACTTTGTGTGTCTTCGGTCATCTTGCTGCTGCTGGCAAAGAAACAAACATGACTTCTCTTGAAGAGAGAAAAGTTGAGTTTGTTGGTGGAATTGCCCAGGAATGTTTCTCCATGCTCACACGACCCAGGAGCTGCTCAGAAACCCAAGCCTCCTGAGAGCATTCAGACACCGCTCACATCACCCTTTGTACTTCCTGTTCAACCGGACCTTCTTGGTCAGAAGCTTCCCGACACACTTTGATGCAGTTGATGATCTGCGTCCATTGGCTGTGTATTTATAGCGCAACCAACTGTAGAATGGAAAGACTTTTTAAGAGCAATTCCAGAAAATTCCAGAGAGTAAAACTTTGAATTTGTTATGCATCAAGTACTACACTGAAGTGAAGTGGTATGGCCTGCAGGCATTGCATTGGGATTTAGACCAAATCCCATGAATACCAAGGAACAAGCACAAACCTAAATGATACTTTAAAATCATAGCTAAGTGCTATTAATTGTTACTAGTATTTTATGAATATTTAAAGAGAAATATTTCTTCTGTCATACATGTTTTCCATGAGCACTTTCTGCACACAGTCTAATAAGTATACCGGTGCTATGTGGGAAGTTTGGTAAGATAATTCATGGAGGAGATAACTATCTGACACTAAATAACAGCTCAGTGTTCAATGCTTTAGTGGAACAAACATTGCTTGGAGTGTTCTAAAGCCAATGGGGCACGATGGGATGGGAAAACTTTGAACAGTAGGCGACAAGGAGATTTAGCAAATTAGTCAAGGGAGGAAGGCGAACAAGTTAAACCCCAAGGGAAGAACAAGGAATGCACAATGACCTGATGTGTTTGAAACAAGTCCGAATGCAAGCTAGAAACTTTTGTTGGGATGCTGGAAGGATCCCAGATGGTAGAGATGGTGAGTGAGAGGCTCCAGAGTAAAGAAAGGATGGATGTGTTAAAATAATGTTACGCCCACGTGACGGGATCATATAGAAAGACCTATGGGAAACAGCAGGGAGGGGCACAGTGGAGAGTCTTGGCGATTGACAGTAACTCTAGCCAGTATGATGTCCCATGAGGATTGGAATGGTCTAAATCTATGCTGTCACCCTTGGCTATTGAGTACCTTAGGGGTACTCTGAGGAATGTGATGTTTTCTGTTACTGAATTTTAATACATTTAATTTAAATAGTTAGACGTGGCTTCCACATTGCACAGTGAACACAGGTCCTTATCCTCATTGTACAAACAGAAACTCCTGTTTTTAGCTGAACACACAACTGCCCAGAATAAAGACTGTGTTTTTTAGCTTCTCTGGCAGCAAATGTGATCATATGGCTGAGTTCTAGACAGTTCCATGAAAGCTACAGTGTAATTTCTGGGTCATGCCTTTAAAAGTCAAGGCCTTTGCTTGCTTATCCTCCTCCATAGGTTGGGACATGGATATGGCAGATGGACAGGGTGATTCTGGCATGACAGGATAGCAAGATAGGTGTGCCTAAGTTTGATTATGTGGGCAGAGCTGCAGAGCTGTAGTAGCTTATGATGTTAATTACATTTCCATCTTGCTCACATTGCTTTTATTTGGAGCTTCTCTTATATTTACCCTATCCCAGAAAACGCTGTACGAGAAACTGACAGACTGATTACAACAGTCCAGGCAAGGCGCAGTAAAGCTGAGATCTAGAGCGATAAATCCTGGGAGTGGAATAAAGGATAATAATCACAATAAGATAGAAGAGTTCGTGTGTGTGTGTGTGTGTGTGTGTGTGTGTGTGTGTGCGCGCGCGTGCATCTATGTGTGTGCGTTGGTATGTGTATGTGTGTGTATATGCATGTATGTTTGTGTATGTGTGTGTGTTGGTGTGCAAATACGTGAGGCTAGAGTGTCATTCCTCAAGATGCCTCTACCTCATATTTGAAGATAAGATCTCTGGCTCTTCCTGGAACTCCTTGGTTGGGTGAAGCTGACTGGCTAGTGAATTCCTCAGTATTGCTGTTTCCAATGCCCCAGTGCTGAGAACAAGTGCATACCACCGCACTCAGTTTTTCTCCTGAGGTCTGAGGATTAAAGTGCATGTAAGAACTGATGTCTGGAGCTAGGTGTTTTGGTGCCTGCCTGTGATGCCAGAAGGTTGGAAGTACAAACAAGAGGATCAGGACTTTAAGCCAGTCTTGGCTGCAGGATGACTTTAAAGTCAACTGGGAGAGATAAGACTTCATCTCAAAACCACAACAAAAGCAAACAGTAAACAAACAAACTCACACAACAGTGGCACTATTGTTGGGAGTAACCAACCTATTTCTAATCCGATTTGAAGCTCAATCCATGGAATCTATGCCTGATACTATAAACTTGGTCAAAAAGCCATGATGGAGTAGGTCATGGGCCATAGTAGGGAGCTGAATAATACTGATTAGCAAAGTTGATATAATACAAAATTATCTTCTAAATATGTGTGACTATGTTCACAGACAATGCTTCTCTCAGCCTTAACCTGAGAAACCTCTCTCCCTCGCAGCTAACACCAGTAAATAGAATCATGGTTCTACAAGGTGTTCAGAATGCATGACAAATGAGTGCTCAGACCTTAGCTATATATTTATACTATGTTCTCTAAAGTAAAAGCCAGCGACTGTAGATGCCAACACTGAGTCTACAAAAGAATCAGCTCATTAATAGTCAGGAATGGATGGAGAAAGGACTGGGAGGACTACACACACACACACACACACACACACACACACACACATTGTCCATCTGTTTGCTACTGATAGATTCTCACTGCTGATCCCACCAGATGCCAGTGGCCAATCTCAATCCAATGGCTCTGGCTAAATTGAATGGATCACAGATACAACCAAAGCTATGAAGCATAGGTTGAGGGGAGAGTAATCAACACATTAAATGCATTATGAAATTGTCAACAAACAAAATTTAACTTTAAGAAAAATAAATTTTTAGAAAAGATTTAGCTAAGCCTAAATCTTGCACTAAGATTTGACCAAACTTAAGATGAATTCCAGCAGCCTATTGTGGCATTGCTAGATCAGTTCAGCCCCCTTTTGAGTTGAAAGCTGTCAGAAAAGTTGACTGCTGTAGTCAAGAGCTGACCTTGTAAGCCTCTGACTTTCCTTACTTGGAGCAGTATAAAAGGGGCTCAAAGTGGGGAGTCTTTCCCCAGGTCCTTTGAGGTTTATATGACCTCCTGTAACTTGGGGACATCTTTCTAAGTGTCTGAAAACCTTTCTTTGGCAAAGGAATCACTAGGAAGGATGTGGCCAGGGACTCAGGGGAAGATAGCATAGTGACTTCCCAAATCGCCAGTTTGCAGAGGGAGCAGACCTAAGCACATTTGCATGGATCATACCTCTGTGACTTTTCACTACCATGGCTCTGCAGGAGCTCAGTGTGTTCCTAACACCTATTCCCTTCTTGTTCATTTAAAACATCAGTCACCGAAATCAAAACGAAGGTCTTTCCCTTATCCTCTGCAGCTACCAATGAGAACCTCCTCTCCTATATAACTCATGTCCAGCTTTAGTTATCTGTGATGGAAGCATGGGCCAGCTCCTCCACTGGCTGCATAATTCTTACTTTGAAGATGAAATTGATCCAGCAAGAGATTAAACACCTTACCTAACAGCACTCTCTCAGTTCATTAGCATTTGAGTCACAGAATTGCAAAATTGCTGAGTTGCAAAACACCTTAGGTTTGTTCAGCCAGGAGGCGTCTGAGGGCTGGGGAATTTAAATGCTGTCTGCTAGAAGAATTAAAACAGGACCCCTTAGTAAAGTTACCACATTCAAATAAAGATCCAGGGTACCCCAGGAAACTCCAATTTCAGGTAGCAGCACTTTTGTTTAGTATAAAAAGCCTGCCCTCACCCCTTCATGCAATATTACTTGCTAATTAATTAGTTCTCTGAAATTGAACTCTAACTCAGCATCCTGTACTTGATATTTCAATTCTATCTCAGGACAACCCTTCCCCAGGCTCCTTTGCACTCCACAACTTAGTGTGGGGCGCTTTATCTATCTCACAACTTGTTTGTGTGTGGTTCTGGTCACATGCTTGTGAGAGGAAGATTGGGATCAGTGAGTTTTGCAATTTCATCACGGCCTGAAACCATTTCAAAGTCAGAAACAACCTCAGGTAATATTATAAGACAGGCATGGTTCATTTACAAATAAATCCACTACAAAACTCAATTAAATGTGACCCCTTTTGTCTGTATACTTAACTATACTAGGGAATTATAAAGTTGGCTGAACCCTCACACTGATAACGATCTGTCCCATCGCCTGCAGACAACTCAGTTTCTCTTCTAACCATCTGTTAAATGTTGATCCTGTGAGGTGGGATACAGAAGGGAGGCAGGTGGCCAGGTAGGTCCAAATGGGCAGGAAAGTAAGATTTGACCAAACAAAAACCCAGCAAGAATAAAGACTGGTACAATAAACAACCAGCCTGGGAAGAATGCTGTAGATCATCAGTAAACAGAGCTGTGGAAAAAATCTAGACCGGTCTCACTGATAAAGAGCCGGGTGTCCGAAGAGCTGACAGTGAGATCAAAGGGATGCAGGCGATACTGGTGACTTTGGAAACAAAGCCACAAGCGTGAAATGAAACCCAGAGAGATAAAATTACCTTCTCTTCTACCCAGCTGGTAACACGGGCTCTACCACATAAGCCCTAAGTAATACTATACCAAAAAAACAAAACAAAACCCCAACAACAACAAAAAAGAACCTCCCCAAAACAAAAAAAAACCCCAAAACAAAAACAAAACAGAAAGAGAGAGAAAGAGAAATAAATAAATAAAGGAAGGAAGGAAGAAAGCAAGCAAAGGAGAAGGTTCGCATTTGTCATCTTAGCTTAGCGCAGTCTCAACTCCTTGCTGTAGACACCTTGGATGTTATTAGCCATCCCCCCCCCCCACCTCAGTCGCTGTATAAGTGAACCTGTGGAAGGTTCCAGCACATTAAGGAACAGACATCCCTGTGAACAGGGTAGAACCTCAATAAAGACGAATCTGAATAAGGGCTCTTTCCCATGTGTGACAGTCTGCAGAGTCTGGCGTGAGAAGAGGACTGTGTAAGGTGCTTTTGGTTGCCGTGATAGAGCACTGGCCAAGGCTCTTGGGAAGGAAAAGGTTATTTGGCTTACCCATTTAGATCACAGTCTGTGGTGAAGGGAAGCTAAGGGACTGAGGCAGGCAGGAACTTGTGGGTGGGAACTGAACCAGAGTTCACAGAGGAATGCTTGTTGCTTACTGGCTAGCTAGCTCAACTAGCCTTTTTAAAAAAAAAAAAAAAAAAATACAACCCCAGGACCATCTGCCCAGAGTGGCGTCCCTCCAATCTCCCCAACTCCCAGTGAGCTGGGCCATTCCAACATCAATCATTAATCAGGAAAACACCCCTAGCAACTTGCCTATAGCAATTTGATGAAGGCTCCCCCCCCCCCCCGAAGTTTCCTTTTCTCATAGGATTCTAGCTTGTGTCAAGTTGACAAGGGACTAAAGAGCACATGGACCGTGTGATGTGGGTGATTTCTGAGTCCACACAGGTTTTCACTAAGTAGGCATGTGGTTCTTCTCCGTGCAAAGAAGCCCCACCATGTAAATGATAGAAAGGTCAACCCAGGTTCACAAATTCTAAAGCAGGAAACAGTATTGCCAATCTTCAGGCGATTCCCTAGCTGATGAGGCGTTGAGCTCTTTGTTGTTGTTTTTCTGCTATTTGGTAGTTCATGTCTGTTCTCCCTGGTACTTCTGATGTTTTCTTGACAGACTGACATGTTTGCAACCCTTTGCCCTGATGGAATCCGCTGCAGGACGGTTCCCCTTCCCGGTCTCTCCTGGAGATTCCCATTCGGTAGTAGAGATACTATTGAATTCAGAGCAGAGATAGTATGGACAGAGGGGCTGAGTGTAACACCTGGCTGAGCAATTTCTCTATGTCCTCATCTATGAAATGGGCTCAATTGTAGCTCCGCAGGACCAACAAGAACTTTCCTGCTTGCTACCATGGATTTGATCCTTGAACTGGTTAGACTGAACTTGCAGTATGTAGATTAGCATCAGAAATGTATGCAAATTATGGGGCAATGACATCCCTGGGAGGTGAAGACCCAGCACTCAGCGAGTCTTAGAAGTATTTATACCCTATACCCTCATTTGGGAATACAGAGAATGGGAGAAGTGGGGCGATCTAGGCAATTCAGAGGGGTAAATCATTTTTTAGGGAGATCAATGAGCTTGAAGAATACAAAATAGCCTGAGATCCAGGTCATCTGGGCTCTGAAATGATGTCAACCCAAGTTTCTTCCTTTCAGTCACTTATTTTCTGAAGGATCTGGCCTGTAGTCAAACAAGGAGAATTTAAACAAAGCCCTCCCTCTTGAGCCTCAAGGGATGAAAATGGTGAGAGATTGGGGGTGGGGGTGCTGGAGAGGGGTAGGCAAATCTTGAACTTTATTAAAATACTCAACATGCTGATGTTGTTTTCTTATAGTTTGTGTTCTTGTTTTCTGGCCTTTTAGTAGTTTCAACCTCTCAGGAAACTTTGAGAAGTGAGGCAATACTTAGAAATGTTCAGTACCTTGTCTAGTGTATAGTACCGGCTCATTGGGCACAGTTGCTATCAGTGTTGCTCTTGTTGTCATAGCAGCTCTGGGGCTGTGGCTCCTGACTGAGGATTCCCAGGTGTCTGTTGGAAATTTGCAGTGGGGGCCGGGAGGGGGGCACTCTTGGCAGAGCTCATCGTGACTTGCCAGACCAGGAGTAACTGGCTTCCTGTAAATGGGCTGTCCTGATCCCATTTAGGTTAAGCTGCAGATGTGGTGGAGCAAACATGAGTCATCCACCATCTTTATCATTGGAGGCTGAGAGGGGACATTGTTGCAGAAGGAAACAAAGAGTGGCTAGCAGCTGAAAACTGAAAAATACTAAGTGTGATTTAGAATTTCTTCTCACATGTTAAACATCTCATTTTAATAAGTATTCACAGTATCTAGGAAGCAGCCATTTGCTTTAGCTTGCCCCATTCAGGCTAGATAGGGAACTTCTAAATCTCTATTCCAATTATGCATTTCTTTGTACCCTCAAGATCCCCAAGCCAACCCAAGTTTACCAACTTCATACAGTGTGTGAGGTCCTGTCACATAACTGTGTGTTGGCAAGGTGGGATGAAGGGATCCAGTCAGAAGAGGAGATAGAAAGATAAACAAGATAATAAATGCTTTCAAAGCACTTCAGATCTAGGGTCGGAGGTCACAAAACAACTCTAAACAAGAGGTGTGTATGAAAAGTGCAGTCACATGGGCCTAAAGCGGTAAGGGGCCAGAAACAAGGGGAGGCAGTGTCTGTCAAACGTTGTTGGAAGCAAGTCTCCATGGTAAAGAAGTCATTTGGCCTGGATGGTGAAGGTTTGGAAAGACATTGACCATCAAAGATGAGTAAAGTTGTTTTTATATATATATTGAGTAAATACCATAAAGGGTTCCGAGTTTTGAAAGAGTGATGCCTAGTAGGTCTATAGCAAGTAGCCTTCTTTGATGCAAGTACATGCTGTTCACTTAATAAAGAAGAACACATATATTATATATAATATATAAATATATATTTGTATGCATATATTATATATAATACATACATACATAATAGTGAACATATATGTATCTATAAACACATATTATATATGTTATATATGTATGATACATATGATATATGTAAGTACACATATATTTTTTTCTCCTAGAAATTCTAACTTAGAGCCTTGTATATGCTAGGCAAGTGCTATCACAGTCAGCTACATCTCTAGTCACTCATGAAGGACTTTGATAGCAAAGTGATAAGTTGGTGACTAGTTTCATACAGCTAGTCTAAGAAGCCATTGAATGCGTTATTATGTCCTTGTTGTGCTGGCCACTGTGTTGTACGAGTGTGTCCATCCAAGTGCAACTCTCTCGCAGCTACTGGACACTAGGAAGTCTATAGCAAGCACAGCTAAGAACATTTACTTCCTGCTCTCTACTGTTCTAAATACTTTACCTGCATTATGTTCTCTCTGGGGGTATGGTTGTTCTTGTTTTCCCAAGGCTGGCACGTTGCCTAAGTCACCTATCTAAGGTCACTACTTGCAATGCAGTAAAACTAATAATGTCTAAACCCAATGCTGCGACATTATACTGCAATAAGATGCATTTGCAGCACCACTTCATAGCAATTCACCTCATAGCGATTCTGGGCCTCGGGAATATGGTTTGTTGTAAATTTTGCAGGAGATGGTGTTTTTGACAATCACAATGACAAGGGCTGAGGGGACACCTAGTTCTTATAGCCTACTCACCCATGGTCTATCTCTGGATACACGAGATCAAAAAAATTCAGCTCTGAGAGATATGAGAAATATCTAGCTCAATCAAATTTCAGGGAGCAATTCCCTGAAGGACTTGAATCCCTGAATAATTTATACAGTGATTGATTCCCTTCTTATAAGAGGCTTTTTGCTTCCAAACAGAAGCTCAGATGTTTTCCTAGAATCCCAGCATCTTAGGATTTGGAAACCTTAGACTGTTGTCCAACACAACATGCCTGCTCCGCATTCTACATTTGTGTTGTCGTGGCCACAACACCTGCCAGAAAGAACATAAAGGAAGAAAGATTCTTGCTTAAAAGACTTGTGCTATTAAAGGTTCTCACTCTTTTGTGGCAGGGAACCAGGGCAGGGCAGAGCTCAGATGATGGTACCATGTGACAGAGTAGCAGACAGGTGGCAGAGGCAGTTTCTTCAGATCATCATGGACTAGGACTATGGGACAAACACAGGAAGTAGACAAGGATAACCAAAGGTTCCCTCAGGGACCTGCTTCTTCTATAAGACTCTATCTCCTAATGGGTCCATGCTCCCCACCCCCAGTATGGTGCCACCATTTGAGAAACAAGAGGTCAACATATGATCCTATGAGAGGTATTTTAGACTCAAAATCACAGCACAATACCGTCTGTCTCATTACTCATTAGTCTTTTTGTTTCACATCTGCTGTCTCCGTGGTAACATTCTCATGCTGGATGTAATAGTTCTGCATCCAGGATGAGAGATTGCAGGTTGTGTGCAGTTTGTGGTGCACTTATCTATCACCCTTCCCTTTCCTTCCACTCAAAGTGACTGCATATTGAAAGTAATTAAGAGTGACAGCTGAACACACACGACCTTCACAAGTTCAAACAGGAGGAAGATGCTAGATCTGAGAAGGGCAAGTGGAGATGAAGGCCCACCCCTAACCAAGAAGCTATTTGTAATCGATAGCCCCTGGTAAAAGGGAAATCAGCTTTCTACACTAGAGTGTAGCTGGATGTATTGACCACACTCCAAGGCAAGCCCCACTGGTGTCCAGGATCAACACAAAATGGACTCCATATTTGTTTGCTGTTTGTGTGTATGCATGAGGTTTGGGTATTTTTTATTTGTTTGTTTTGATTTTTCTTTTTTGCTTTTTTTTGTTTCATGGAGAGAGAGAGAGAGAAGAGAGAAAGAGAAGAGAGAAGAGAGAGAGAGAGAGGAGAGATACAGGGGCATAAAGTTCGGAGAAGAGACTATGAGAGGAGTTGGGAAAGGAAAGAATATGATTAAAATATATGAAAATATTTTAACTAAAAATTTTTAAGGGGTCCATAATCAAGATAAAGTTGTAGGAAAGAAGAGACAGCTGTTATGTAAACAGCCTTGATTATATGCTAAGTATATTTTTGCAATCATATACTTGCAAAGGTTGGCTCTTTAATTACTAGTACCTCAAATCACTAATAATACTCTTTGGTGCATATGGGACTTTTTTTCATGCAAAGTGCTGATTTCACCCTTGATAGAGATTCCCACACTGGTAATTCCCTATATCTGATGTCAGCCCAGGACAGCGTGTAGTTGTCACTGTCAGCAAATTCCTCTTTTTATTCAGTTAAAAATGTTCCTAACTGCAGCTGGCCCTCCGCACACAACTCTTTGTGCCCCACTCTGTGTCTGCTCCTAGTATTCATAGCACTGCTTTTAAATGTCACAATTCCTTGATGTCTTTCACTTTACTTTTGTCATGTTCAGCAATGGACTCCCTCCTCGTTGAGAAAGTTCTCCGGCTGGCAATCTGTCTACATTAAAGAGTTGATATGAATACCCTTAATTTGAGATTGTACCTTTAACAGTTAATCTTTATTGTCAACTTAACAGGATTTGAAAGAATCTCTGGGGTATATCTCTGGTCATGTCTGTGAGGTGTTTCTCGAAGAGATGTTTAACAGAGAAAGGAAGACCCACCTTGAATGTGGAGCAATAATACAGACGGGTATTCCCAAGTGTCTATAAAGGAGAAATTCATTTGAATGTCCATCTCTGCTTTGTCTCTGGATGCAATGTGCTCAGCTGACTGACACTCCTGCTATCATGCTTCCTCCAGTATCAGGGACCTTCAACATATAAAGTTCAAAACTTTAGAACTCTTAAGTTGCTTTTTGTTGGGTGTTTAGCCATAGAAATGTGAAAAGGAACTAAGAGAGAAAATTAGTGCCAGGAGTAAGGTAATTCTGGATCTGATGGCTTGCAAGTCTTGGGAGCAGGTTTATAGGAGGAATGCGGAGGAATTTGGATCTGTGGGCTAGATAAACATCAGAGTGCTATAAACCTAGCTCAGTGGATCACTGTGGGGGGAGTTTGCTAGGTTAGAGTGGGACAATAGGACAAGCTCCTTTAAGGTAAGACCACACCCTTCATGGGCCACTGCATCTGCTATAGCTGTAGTGGTAGAGGAGGCTATATCTAGAGATAGTAACAGAATTGGTAACATCGTCCATGTACTTTTGTGCATGAATGATAAACTGAAGGGGGTCACAGAGGCTTGTAGCAATATTCCAGAAAGCCATCAAAGCAAGATGACATGGCCCAGGGCTGAATTTCCCACAAGGAAGTCCTAAGAACCATTGCATGAAGCTGCAAAGGTGAAGCCCAAGTGGCAATGGAAACCCCAGGAGTTGGAGATTCTAGGACTGTGAGCTGTTCACTCAAGAAAGCCATAGTTGAACTAGTCCAAGAGAAAGGCTATGTGCAATGCAGGCAGTTTGATTGACTTTGGAATCACCTGGAATACACACAGCTGGGCATATATGTGAAGATGTTTCCAGAGAGGACTGACTGAAGAGAAACAACTCAATGTGAATGTAGATGGTCGATCCTATAGACTAGCATCTCAGATTGAATAAAAGGTCTTTAGTGGGAATCTTACGCAGAGAATTTTGTATGGCGAGATCTTGTAAAATACATTTTATTGTATGCTTTAGCGACCCACATAGCTTAGTTAACTTTGTAGATTTGGGCATTTTTATTTTGAGTAGTGATTCCCAGCCAAGAAAGCATCTCTGGATTTTCTTTAGGGCACAGCAAAAGGAGGGGATACAAACTCTGTCTTTTGCCACATGATCTTTTTGTATCCACCTACCAGGGTCATCTGTCAGAGAGAGCCTGTTGTTTTTAAGTTTCTAATATAATTAATTCTGGGTATATTCTCAGTGGAACAGATGGGTTGGCACAAGTCTGCTCTTTGAGTCATGTTCAGACACAAGCAGATGCCTTATGTCGTTCGAATGATGTTGCAGAAGTCTTTGACTAATGCAATATTGCAGAGCCTTTACTGGAAAAACAGGATGACATAAATCAGGAAGATGAGCTCCAGTGCCTTGCAACCAAGACTTTCTCTGGTTATTCCCCTCCAAGATAAGAAAGTTGTCTGTCTTCTGCCCTCTCTATACCCTCTAAGTCAGCGTGGGTGCATCTTTTAAAGACTGGATATCCTTATTTTACTGGCCTCCTATCAGCTTGCCCTGAGAAGGAGGGAATGGAGCTGCCCTGTGCAGCACACCTCTGCAAAACAGCTAAGATAGTCAAAACAAAATGCCCATGAGCTCTTGCTGATCTTGATCTGTGACCTTGTCTCAATGGATGCTATACAGCATTGCTTCTCAAACTCAAAGGCACTAGAAATTACTTGAGAACATTGCTAGTTGCAGAATCTGATTGTGTGTTTTGAGCACAGGGTCTGAGGCTTGGCCTCTATAGCACAGTTCAACAACACTGATGATCCTTGGACCAATCCATGAAAACAGTGGCCTAGGATAGGAGTTGGCTATGTGGGGCTGATGGCTTGGTGCAGTGCCCTGTCTTCTCTGTAGCTTGATTCTAATTGGAAGATGGAGCGTTCACTCACCTAATGCATTGTACGGTTAGGACACAGACTACATAGCCTGCTGGTCTTAAAATTCTTCCCAGTGTGCCTCATTACAAAAAAAGCTCCCAATGCTCATTTTTTTTAGAGAGGTTTAGTAAGTCTACACCAGCATCTTAGGAAGGCTTAGTTAGAGATGCTCATTCCCAGTGTCCACCCTATCTGTAGGTAGGGCTGGCAAGGTCCACACTTGGGTGACGTTGAGTCTACATACAACAATGAACAAAGCCACATTGTGTACTGCTGAAGTAATGAGGCATTTGTGGGAAGAACATGTGTCTGCCATGCATGTACCTTTAAAAAGAGATCATTCACACCTCTAGGCCGAAGCCTGAGTCTTCCGGAGGCCCCGAATCCTCCGTGTCTGTCTTCCCTGTCATTCAAAATCAGGATGGAAGATGGTATCAGATGAGCCCCAGAGAATTTGTTTGCAGGGGGCTTCATAGGAAAGGCGCTCAAATTGATGGGCATGGAAAGGAAGGAGTAAGAAGACGGAGAAGGGAAGAGAAGAGAGGAGAGGAGAGGAGAGAGAAGAGAGGTTACCACAGTCTAGGGGAGCTCCTAGCTTGTTCTGTGGCAAACTCAGAAGCTAAAACATCCTTTGTGACTTCTGCAGACAGGATGAGGGGGCCAGGTTGTAACAATTCTTGCTCCCTCTACCTCCACAACTGCTTTAAGGATAGGGCTTGCCCTCAGGAGGAGTGGACCAAATGGAACAGTTTCTTCTGGCAACATTCCCAGCAGCCAAGGAACTAAATCCCCTTCTTCCCGGAAGTGGGATCAAGGAGCACTTTACAGATACCACTCCATAAGATGCCATTTTTGTTCACAACCATTTCCTCCTCCTGGACTCTCTACCTGGCACCAAGCAATTTAAATTTTACCCTTGCAATAGTGTCGTAAAGTCAGAACTATGAGCTCAACCTTTGAAGATGGCGAGGCTGAGTGGAAGGTTTAGTAAGCCAGTGATCAGGTGGAGAGTTCAGTGTAGGTTTGCTGACTCTGAAGGTCACCATTTTCCATTGCATCAGTATTTCCCAATGTACAGTCCTCAGAACAGATGTTAATTGTGTTACATAAGAGAAAGGGAAAAAATCTTGTGCAGTCCAGTAAGTTTTTGGAAATCTTGCTCTAAACATGAACAGGATTCATTTGGCTGACTTTCTCTGTGCTTTTAGCACACTAAGCCACAGTGAGACTTTGCAAGAGAGGAGGAAATATGTGATCCCAATCTCATTTCAAAGTGGAATTGTTGGGGCTGGCTATTTCTCAGTGATTAGGGCACTGGCTGCTCTTCAGGGGACCTGAACTCAATTCCCAGCATCCACATGGTGGCTCACAACCATCTGTAACTCCAGTTCCAGGGAATCTCATGTCCTCTTCTGGTTTCTGTAGGTACCTGGCATGCAAGTGATGCAGACACACATGCAAGCAAAATATTCATACACATGAATTAATAAAAATGAATAGTTTTGAAGCAGCACATGACAGTTTAGGACATGATAGAAACTCTAATCTGGTGTGTGTGTGTGTAAATGGTTCAGCCAGTAAGAGCTTTGGCTGGTATCAGGACAACCAATTTTTGTTTTTTGTTTTTTTGGGTTTTTTTTGATCTCCACAGGAAGTGCATGTACATGGTGCATATACATATTATGCAGACAAAATTAGTACCTACAAAAATAAATAAATAAGTAAACTTTTAAAAAAATCCCAACTCCTAAGCTGTTCCTTTTAGACATCATTCCAGTGGAAGATAAGGGAATTTTCTCTTAAACTTTGGGGGACAGTAAAGTAGCTCTTACCAGCTCCTCTGCTGTCTCTTTGCCAAGTGGGGAATTTTCACAGGGTTTTCTTACACAAAGAATGGAATGTAGAGTTTACACTCTGTGGCCTTTGGTCCTAATTTAGAAATCCTGGGGCAGGATGTCCTGAAGGAAGATGGGGGTGTGGTCTGCCTCAGTGCGAAGCTGATGCTGTTCAGCAAGGGCAAGGTCGTTCTTCCACATCTCCATGCAAGCTGGCAAGGGGTGGGTCCCAAGGTCTTAGAGCTGCTGTTCTGGTGGCAAGAACTCAGCAGCCCCCATCCACACCCCCACCCCGGCCAACACACACCACCCTGGAGGGCTTGGATACAGAACTATGTATTGAAATTTACATATGTCCTATATCCTTAAAAGTAACATCAATACTACGTCAGTTAAAATAAATAAATAAAAGAGGTTAGTGTTGAAAAGAACATTCACGTTAAAATGGCAAAGTCTGGAATGCTTACGAAGGGCACCTGTAGCTGGGTAGGAGACAGCCAGCTCACCTGATGAGAGGAAGAATGGGGCTTTGGGGAAAAGCCAACGTTAGTGGATTTTGGCTGGCTGCCATGAACTCCCCTCTACCCCCACAAACATTGGCAAGATTGCTGTCGGGCATATTCTCACTTCCAGAGCAGCTTATAGTAGCAGGCTGAATTGTGAGTTTCTACAATGCCTCCTCTTATCCAGTCTGCCCCAGAGACAAGGAGGTAAATAAGAGGTTGCTGAGATAAACCACAGCTATAACCAGATCTCGGCAGTGAGAGTTGACTCTCCTTAAATAGTAAGGGGAAATGGACCATAGTCAAAACTACAAGCTGGTCACATGAAAGAGAACATTAAAGGCTAGCAGATCCCCCCAAGGTCAGAGAGCAGCAACATTCACAAGGTCAGCAAAGGATGAGGCTAGTCAGAACTAATGTTGAGCACAGCAGATGAGCCAAGGTCAAATGGGGGAAGGGGGAGAAGGAAACTTCAAAGCTGAACCGCTCCCCTAATTGGGTGAGTAACACCTGAACTGCAGGTGATTATCTCCCTGGTTGGTATTGGTCTGGAAGAACATGCCATAAGCATGTGCACCCCAATTGTCTTAGCCTGCAATGTGCTGAATTAACCCATCTCAATAGATGTCACTTCAATCTTTGTCCAGCTTCTGCCTTAAGTCTTAGAAAAAGCCACGACGACATAGTTCCGTGGGTTCTTCCCTGGCTTGGCCCATCTTCTCCATGGGAGTGACTCCACCCTCTCCTGGGGCTGTCTCAACAGTCCTCTCTGGATCCCTGATTGTTTTCTGGAGCTCTGCCTTTGGTAAGAGAGCTTTAAATATTTCTCCATCAAGCCTTTTCTCTATAACAAAAACTCTTCAACTTGCCCTTCATCATTGGTGAAACTCATTCATTCTTGAGTATATGAGACAAAGACTCAGAGATGCCAGGACCCTGGTTCCTGAGTTCAACCTACCAGAGACTGAGAAATCCTGTTTACACTTAAGGACCCCTGTTTTTCCTGTTCCATTATTTTAACACTGGCGGTCTGGTGTGTGTGTGTGTGTGTGTGTGTGTGTGTGTGTGTGTGTGTGTGTATGTGTGTGTGTGTGCAAAGACTGTGCTTGTGCATGCACACACATGGGCATGCATGTGTTTGGGGGGGGGTGTGCCAGCATGGAAGTCAGAGCAAATTCTCAGCTGTTGGTCTTCTCCTTGTTCGTTATTTAAGACAGGGCCTCCTATTTCCTGCTACACATGGCAGGCTATTATTGGGGAAGTCTCCTGTTTCTATCTCTCATCTTAACATACAAGTGCTGAGATTGCAGATATCTAGTAGTGTATCTAGCAGTAGGTAGATTCTGGGGGTCTGTGCTCAGGTCTTTACACTCTTTACTCACTGAGCCATCTCCCCAGCCCTAGTTAATTATTTAGTAATTTAGATTTCTCTATAAAGTAAATGTGAAACTCAACAACAGTACAAAGATGCAAAGTCGCTAAAGCAAGCAAGCAAGCAAGCAAGCAAGCAAGCAAGCAAGCAGACTTTCCTTTGTGAGAACATGCCAAGGAACTATTGCCCCAAACAAGCAAAGGTAGCCAACCAGATGAGAGTTCAGTCACTGGTTTGCAGCCCACATTCCTCAGCTTAGGGAGGTCTCACACAGAACAGTCTTTCTTAGGGCAAACCTCTACCTGAAATACAACATAATCCTAAACCCGCAAGGGATTTGTGGAGCTCAACCCAGCGGTTAGCTTTCCATGATTTAGTTAGAGAACTAGAATCTGTGATAATTCTCAACACTGGGGTCCTCAGCCTTGATGACTATTCTTGACTTCAAGGGGAAAGCACGCTGCTCGGTCCAGTTTTGGAGACAAACTAGATTTTAGCTGGATTCTTGTGCTACCCTTAGCAACCTTGCTAGCCTGTGGGTACTTTAAGGTGTATGATGAATTTCATAAGCCTAGATAAATATTACTCAGGAGGTAAAGAAATAGAGGCAGGCATGCATGTTGACCATTTCTAGCCCAAGGAATGGACTAGCTTTTGACCCCCTCCCCCTGGCAGTTGTCATCTGCCTCACACATGTGAGAATCCACACATACTGTTTAAATCTTGAATCTTCTGCTTGGGGTCACAAGGGAATCTTTGCACCCAGACTCTTGATTCTTAAATAAACAGAGCCCAAGCTAAAAGCAGATCATGGAACAATAAGAGCCATAGACTGTATGAGGCAGATGATTAAGCTATTGGGAAGAAACTTTCCTTAAAATTTTCATAATTGAACAAAGTTGATCCTGAAACTGATGTGCAGGTTACAGAAAGTCTAAGTTAGAAAGATCCTTTTCATTTTCATGATCCACATGGCCTCTTTATTTCACAAAAGAAGGGCCAAAGGTCTAGCTTCACTGGCCCACAGATTCACCTGAGAGATTCAATCTCACAAAACAAAACAAAACAAAATAAAACAAACAAAACCCAATATGTGGATGATTTGGATGATGCCTTAGGATCAACACCTGAAGTTATCATCTGCCTTACACATGTTAGAGTTCAAACATTAGAACTTACACATGCATGTGCGCGTGCGCGCGCACACACACGCACACACACAGAGGGGGAGGAGAGAGATGGAGAGAGAGAGAAAGAGAGAGAGAAAAAAGGAGAGAGAGGGAGAGGGAGGAGGAGGGGGAGAGCAGACTCCGAAGTAAACACACGGGTCTTTGTCTTAGAGCAGTTCACAGCAACAATGGAATAAACATAATGCTGAAATCGCATGACAGCTTCTTCTTCCTGGTGTCAAGGCAGAGTGACTTGGTCCCCTAAATTAAAACTTAACAATATTCTGGCAGGATTGAGGTCATTTTGTGACAGAACTTCCTGTGATGTGGAGTGTTAGCAATTGCAGTAGCCATGATTGTGAATATGTAAGAGTTAAAACAGCTCCAGTTCTGTGGGCTAGGAGCTCACTGCATTCACAAACCAAGCATTCAGGTGGGGTTTCTCATTTGATCCTAGCACTGCGTGTGTGGGTGAAATTTTCTATCCCAGGCCTGACAAATGCTAGCTTTGAAATTACCTCCCAGTTGTCTCATGGAGAAATGTGAATGGTTGATTGAATATTTTGAATGGCAATACAAAATGGCCATGACAAATGCTTTAACAACTGTGTGACCAAGGGCAAGCTTTCCAGCTTCCTCACCAAGACAGTGGGATGAATATTCATGTTTATCTCAGAGTTCTTGTGGTGATTAAATCAACAGCTAATACAGAGTTAGAACACTGCCTGGGATATACCTATACCGTGGTCTCCTTAAGCATTACCATCATTAGTACCAGAGAAAGACCCAGAGTTTAAGTTTTAAGTATCCAAAAAACGGTACCAATATCTTTGTACGTGATGGTGGTGGCTGTTGAGGAGAGACCCCAAATAAAATTTTAGATCACCGATTGCCACCAGAGATTTCAAGTTACTCAGTATCTAATCTAGCAGAGCCTAAACCTGTTAGTTTGGGATTCAAATTTTAAACTTCGATTCAGTTCCAAACCCCTCAGGTAGTGATATTGGCCAAGTACTGTCCTAAAGACCTAGGAATGAGAGACCATGTTAATGACCCTGAAGTTATAGGTTAGTGATGAGGATGGGGAGGACCAAGAGGAGAAAAAGAGTGTAGTAGGGGGTGAATGTGATCAAAATATACAAAACGCACACTTAGAAACATGTAAAATGCGATACATCTATCTATAAATGGAACCCAGTATTGTGTATACTGAATTTATGCTAATACAAACTTCTTTAAAATTTTTCTTTTGATTCTTTGTGAATTTCACGTCAGGCATCCCAATCCCATTCATCTCCCTGTCCTTCCATATCCTCTCTCCACCCCTGCAACAAAACAAATTTCCCCATGGAAGCGGCAGTGTGTCCCACAGTACACCCCTTGGTCCCAACAGCTTTACTTGTTGTTTACTTTACTTTACTCATTGCGATGAGTCATTGGTCTGTTTCGAGGAGGCCTCTGGCTTCTGCCACACCCTCAATACTGGATCCTCGGTGGGATGGGACTCCTATCGGATATTTTCTTGTTGCCCTGAGTCATGGAGATTCTGCAGCTGGGCCCCTTTACATGCTCCACATGTGTGGTGTAGATGTTGAGGTGGACCAACTCAAAGCTCTGGATCTAGGCCTGGATGGCAGCTGAGTTGGTCAACCTGCCACCTCTCCTATATCCACGTCATCAGGGCTAGCTCACCCACTCTAACACCCTCGGGGAAGGATCACCTACACCCCTTTCACCAGAGTCAGCTCTACTGTGCTGTCCAGGTGAGGTGTGGGCCTGCTCTTACAGAGTTCTGCAGCCAGTGAAGGATGGAGTCAGGTCCTCGGTGACTCCCACAGCCTCTGCCCAGGAAGGGGTGGAGCCAGCTTGCCAAAACTCATATCCTCTGTTCCAACTGACCTAAACCCATGCCATCTGGGGCAGCTCTAGAATGCTGCCAGGCAAGGTGCGGGCCACTCTCCTGAGCGCTGCAGACAGTAGGGGCGGAGCCATCTCTGATTAGCCCCTGCAATGGCCTCAAATGGCATCCCAGGCCAGGACGGTCTGCATGGCTTTTGGCCGTAACATGGCCTGCAGGCATTGACACAGACCCCTATAGCTGTAGGGCCATGGACTCAGATATGGCCTTCAGTCTTTCCGGAGCAGTAATGGGGCTGGACTTCACTTTGGCCTCAGGTTGCAGCACAGGCTACTCATGTTGAGGGGCTCCTCACTACCAGCCCCACCTCTCTTCATAGTGCGCAAATCATTCTGCTTCTCTTTCTCTTCAGTCTCTCCACGTACCTGCTCATCAGAGTGAGGCTCACCTGTGCGTCCACAATGACATCTCCTTTTGAAATGTAGGATGGTTAAATGTTTGTGCAATCCAAAGATTCCGAAGGAAATAAATCCCTGGTTAAAGGCAGCTTCCTCTTCCACCTCTCCACCACCTACCTGCTTGCTTCCAGCTACATTTAGTCCAGCCAGGGAAAGAAGAGACCAGAGGTATTATCTCCGCCCTTCCAGCTGCCTAACACAAACTTTTTAAAAGGCTCACGTGAAAACAGAATGATACAGCTTCCTGACATGGAAAGTTCCATGGTCTTGGCTAAAAAGAACCACTGCACTTAACATCCACTAACTTTTGCGGGCAATAGAGCCATATTCATTTTTTTCATTTAGTCCTTAATTATTTTTAAAGTTCAGAGGTGAAGCCAGGGGACAAGGTAGCCGTCGAGGCCGAGGCCACGGCCACCAGTAGAAGAGAGTCCTGAAGATGTGGTCAGATAACGCTCAGTGAGTCATGGGTTAGCTTTCCTCCCAGCCACGAAATCCTCTTCTGAAGAACAGCCCGGGGTCAGGAAGTTGGCTGGGGCAGACACAGGGCTACTTTTGACTCACTGTAGTTTCTGCCTGGTGCACAGGATGTTATTATTGACGATAAGTCTCCCTATTATAATCAAACTATTTATTTAGTTAATTTATGTATGTTTGTGTGAGTACAGGCACGTGAGCATTATTTGTCTACCTCAAATGCTGTCCACCCCCTCTCTTGAGGCTCAGTCTTATTAAACCTGGAACCTCCCAGTTCCTCTAAGTTAGGTGCCCAGTTGAACCTAGGGCCTTCTCCCTCTCCCTCTGCCTTCCCAGGTGTATGCTTCTGTGTCTGGCTTTTTTTTTTTTTTTTTCAATGTGTGAGCTGTGGATCGAACTCAGCTCCTCGTGGTTTTGCAGCCAACATTTTACAGCCAATGTAAACCCGTCACCTTATCTCCTCCATAACAAGTGTAAGATAGATAGGTTCAAACTCAGACTCCCTCTCCTAATGGTTACATGCCTCTTGAAGTAAATAGCACAGTTCCCATACCCATTCATTTGATTGTAGTAAAATATATGTAACAACAAACCTACGAGTTTAACCATTTTCAAATGTACTGTTGTGATTTCATATAACCATGACCACTGTCCATTTTCAGGGCTGGCTCAGAATTCTGAGGGATACTCTAACCATGTCATGAAAACCCTCATTCCCCTGTCCTTCAGCTGTAGCTGTTCCCTGTCTATGTTGATTTCCCTCCTGGAACAGTCGTATAAACATGGCTGTCCAGTATGAGTGCTTGGTGTCTGGTTTACTTCACTGACTCTAATGTCAACAGAGTCATCGGTATTGTGACATGTGGCACATTTTTTTCCTGTTAAGTATTATCTGTGTATATACACACCACACTTTGTTTATCCATTCATCTGGTAATGGATGTTTGGTTGTTTCCACCTCTTAGCTGTACAGGATCTAAAAGTGAGGGGGCCTTTCCTAGCTCAAGGATCTAAGATGCCAGACATTTGTGGTCATCCAAGATTGACCTGGGACAGTGGCTCTAAATTTGTTGCCTCACCATAAAAAAAATAAAGAGTTGGCTTCTCATTGGAATAAGCAAAATTGAAGCAAATTTTGTTAAAAATTATTACAGTAAATCCGTCCAGGGAGGTGTCTCATCAGCTAAGAGGTTATTCCCAAGGATGTTGCCTGGCTTTGGCTTCCCTGACCTACATGATGGAAGAGAAACAATCAACTCCAACAAATTGTCCTCTGACCTCTACACATGTACAACCTCTCCCTCTCTCTCTCTCTCTCTCTCTCTCTCTCTCTCTCACTCAATGAAGGATTCGAAAAAAATTATTACTGAAAAGGGAGTTGAGGAAACATGAGAAATGAAGTAAAATGAGACACTCTTGAGAGCTGAGAGTGGCTAAGACAGACTCATGAAGAAAAGTTTCACTGAAGCAAACACAGGTGAAAGGGTGTTCTGCTAGAGCAAGCCCATGAAAGGACCTGTGATGAAAGAGTCGCTAACAACATGCATGTATTGTACACCTTACACTGAGTAGTTGAGCTCCATCTGTCTAGACTCTATAGAGAGAAAAATGCACCAAAAAATTTCTGGTGATATGCTAAGGCTTCTTGCAGCTTTCTCAGACTTGGGCTGATTGACAGAGTGATGTCAACTGAGACAAGACATGTGCTGAGTCAAGACTCGTGGAGGACATGGAGATGTTTGGAGGGAGTATAAACAGGACTCGGCAGAAAGTGAAGAAGGCTGAGCTTGGCTTGCTTGTAGTTGGTCTCACACCATAGCTGATCTTTGTTTTGCTGAGAGAGGCACAGTCAAGAACCTCCCCTGGAGTCCCTCCTGGTCTCTCCTGCTCACTCGTGCCACCGCTGCTGATTCATGTTTTCTGTTCAGACTCTACTGAACTGGACTGCAGGTATATCCATAAAGTGTTTGCAAGTGGATTGAGCTGTTCCTACTGATCTGTAAACTAAACTGCCAATTTTCAGACAACACAGATGGGAGTTGCTCCAAAGAGCCATTTCTAAACAGATCCACTTCCCCCATCCTTTCTTTCCCGATACCTCTGGTGGGTGATGGGCTAGAAGGGAGGTTAAAGTATTTAAGAACCATCATTAAAATTAGGATTTAAAGACCTTAAAGTGACACTGTGCCTCCTCTTTTCTTGCCTATCTCCTAGACAATTTAGCTTGGTTAACCCATACACAACTACAAGCTCTCTTATTCATCATCTTTAGTGTCTCAGCAAGATTTGAACTTTTACAGTTGAGCGTCTTGCACATATTCAGCCTTTCTGTAATTACTGTATCCTTGTGAGTCTGTGAGCTAGATAGTATAATCCCCTTTTAAAGGTATGGAGGCGAGAGATAGCGCTCTGTAGATATCTGGTGAGACGCTGGGACTTTTAATCTTCCTTTCAGCTTCAGACTCTTCTTTCATGGAACATGTATGAACACCTTGTCGTTTTCATGGTGAGTCCAGTTCCTTTACTATCTACAGAGAGTTATCTTTTGCCTCCCCATCTTTAAAGGGGGATTATAAGATTTATTTCACAGAGTTATGAGGATACAGTAATTAGAGAAAGGCTCAATATATACAAAGTGCTCGTCTATAAAAGTTCAGATGCTGCTTTGAAGACTTGAGGAAGGGAATGGGATGATTCTTTGCCTCTTCCCTGTTTCTTCTGATTTCTTTGCCATTATCTCTGAAGTGCATACCATAACCCCAGTAGGAAAATTTTCTGTAGCTCAGTCGAAGAGTTTAGGGATCAGGGTAGAAGATAGAAACAGATATCCAGTTTCCATATGTTGCTGGGTCAAAGAATCTTTGTTAGGTGAAAGATCTACTTTTTCCAAAACAACAGTAGAAGCTCAGACTGAAGATAGAGATCTTTGAAACTTGATTCTTCTGGTTGCAAAAGCCTCAAGTGTTCAGATCTGGGCCACTGGGCCTGGAAAATGAAGATTCTTATCTCTTATCTATCCCTTTCTTCTTTCCTGGGCAGTTGCTTCCCCCCGAATTCAGTAGGGCAGGGCAAAGTCTGTATCCCCCCCCAACACACACACATAACTTGAAAGAAGTATCTCAAAGGATCTTGAGGACAAAGAATCTATTTAATGTTTCACTCTTCCTGTGGAAGCTAAATAGCACAGGGCTTCTAGAAACATTTTCTGAGCCCTTCTCTTTGGGAAGAGAGTACAGAGCCAGCTGGAGGAAACTGCCTAGCCAGGGTCATAAAAAAATGAGGTTAGTGTGGAGAGGGACTGAACACTTTGCCTCTAGCTGGGAGCCTTTTGTTGCTTCTAAGCCAGCTGGTATCCAGCTGACTTTCCAAACTGAATTGTAAGGAAAACAACTGAGATACCCTTATTAAAAGGATTTCCAGAAGTTTCCATTGGGAGCCCCACTCATTACAAAGTGCTAAACTGGGAACCGCCAAGAAAAGGGGAAGGGAACAAAATCAGACTAACTGGGGACCTTGGAGAGAAGAAGATAGAAAACTGAAAATAGTCTGAGGGGTGATGTGGGGTAAGGCTGTAATTGGTACATGTGGCCGCTGTCACCTAAAAGACACATCTGCATACCAGTGCCCAGGACATATCAGTGTTACTTTGTGTAGTGGCAAATTGAGGAACAGGATGCTTCCAATAGCAAATGATGTGATTCAGCAAAGCCTTGATGGTGGGAACTGTTTATAGGTGATCCAGATGGACTCTGATGCAGTCCCAAGGGTCATAGCAGAGAAGCAGAGAAGCTTAAGAGAGAACAGGATGAGGGAGGGCAGCATGCTCAGAGAGGTTAGCTGTCAATGGAATTGACTTTTTTCAAATATCTGTTACAGTGATGGAAAACTGACTAACAAGAATTGAATCTTGAAGTTTCACAATCTGCTATGTGGTGACTATGTTTCTATACTATATAATTACCAACTGCTGTCTTTCTACCATGAAAAGGTAACATAATTCATTTGGTCTGTCCACATGTGTGCATATAAGGTGACTTCTAGTCATTCATTACTAGATCATTACATTCATTACTGGATCAAACCGTGTAATAGGTTGCTTAGAGAGAAATCTCCATGAAGGTTCTTTGGAAGGAGTTGCTAAATAAAGACATGATCAGTCAAAAGCTGTTACCTTTGGAAAGCGTTTTGATACTGAGTTCTAATCACTCTTTGGAAAGACACTACAGATACCCCTGTGGTTGCTCTAATCATTGCCCAAAACCATGTAGTAGTGACTTTGAAATAAGACTTTCAGGGGATTTATGCTATTGCATGCTGTACATGGTTTAGGTTCCTATGTTGTGAGATGGTTTTTCATCTTTTTTTTTTTTTTTAATTTCAACAGTGTCAGGATATGTCTTTATGGCTTTATACACTCAGCTGTTCCCATCGAATTCAGTAATTCCTAGTTTCATCTTTCTTTTGCACAACTAGCTTTCATCAGTGTGCAGAATGGTCTATGGTAGCTGTGCTCTCAGTCTGGAATGAGTGAGCTCACTTAGCATATAGCAAACAAAAGTAAAAGAGTAAGTGGCAAGTGGCAGATAGAGAGGAGCTATCAAAACATCACTGAATCAGGCCCCGAAAACTCAAAGTAGAGACAACCGGAGTAGCCACATTGAGAGAGAGAGAGACAGAGACAGAGACAGAGAGAGAGAGAGAGAGAGAGAGAGAGAGAGAGGAGGAAGTGAGTGGGAAGCTCCACTGATGAGACCACCTGGGGTTCCTAGTGGAGAAAGCCTGGCGTGGAGCAGAGTGTTCCGGTGGGTGAGACTTTCACGTGAAGAATGAACCAGAGCAAACGAACACCATCATCATTTGGGTGCTTATAACCATGATGACTGGGGAAGATGGGCTGAAAAAGTCACCATGCAGTTCCAGCTGGAGAGCCTGGGGCAGAGCAGAGTCACCCTCATAGATCAGCTCCAGGAGACTCTCTGCCAGTGTAGACAGAGTTATAGCTTGGGATAAACAATAGCAAAGCTTCTCGGAAATGGCTCCCCTTCTAGCTGTTCTCAAGGGCACCACGTTATTACTACTCCTGGATTGCTTTCATCTTTTTCATTCTCCCTGTTACAGAGTTGGGGGTTGGCCTGATCCAGGACAGGGGATTTGGTAGAACACTTGGCATAAACATATGCGAGTTTGAAGTAGGGGAAGGGGACAATCCCATTTCCAGTGCTGGCTTCTCAGTGAGTTCAAAACTGCATGTGGCAATCACCAATGGAGTGTATGTTATACTGCTAACAGCCATGTCAGTTCACCCTCAGCCTTCCCCGAACAACTGGACACCTGTCATCTGCTACTTTTCGAATGTCGGATCTCTCACCAAGTCTTTATGACAGCAACTGGATTAGAGCGTTCTCTCCTCTCATGTAATTCCTCTGTCGGCACTGTCTTACTCTATTCCCTGTCACATCCATCCTTGGTCCCAGAATGAAGGCTGTGGTGCGTTGTTTATTTTGTCCTATATAAGGAGCCAGTCATTCTTCTTCACCATGTCCTGGCTTTCTCACTGAGGAAGGCTGATTGGGAACTGATGAATTTTAAGCACCACCTCGTCTTTAACAACATAGTCAGGTTGTGTATATGGGTCACTCTACCAACACAACTGCACTCTTTGACTCTCCTAAATCGTATTTGAGAATCTGGTGAAGTCTTTTGGCCATATACCTCTCCAAAGATAGATTTAGAGATATAGATATCTAATAACAACATGGTTAATGGCCAATGTTGGAAGCTCAAGTTTAAAAATTTAACTGTTCATGTCTTGGGTTCTTTCTGCATCGGTTGTAGATAGGAAGATCCATATATCTATCACCATCTCTATCTCTCTGTCTATCTGTCTCTCTGTCTGCTATCTATTTATCTATCTATCTATCTATCTATCTATCATCTAATCTTTATCATCTATCAATCAATCTATCCAATCTCTAATCTTTGTATCTATCATCTATGAATTTGTTTATCTATCTTTTTATCTATCTGTTTGTCTGTCTATCTATCTATCTAATATCTATCATCTCTCATCTATCTATCCATCATCTATCAATCAATCTAATCTCTATAATCTATCAATATATCTATTAACCTATCTATTTAATCTCTATCATCTATCAATCAATCAATCAATCTATCTATCTATCTATCTATCCATCTATGGTAAATTATGTTCAACCAAGAGGAGAAGAGACAACAGGTTTTTGGGGTTTAATCTGAAACTTCAGAATGATTGTCAATACCCTCTAACTGCCTCTGCTATTAAAAGTCTCTATTTATAGCAACACCTTGGAAAGATGATTGAGAGGCTTTCGAAACTATACTGGAAACAGGCTCTGACCTTAAGTCCTTTAGGGACCATTAAACATTAGGTGCTTCTTGCTGAATCTGCCCTAGAAGCCTGTGATTTGAGATTTCTTCTGCACATGGTTGAACAGTCATGACATGCCTGTCATTTCTCAAAACGAGGATGCGGTTGTTTAAGATATTAACTCCTGGCATAGGAGCACATTTGGATAGGATAAATGAGGCCATTTTCAAATAAGATTGCATTGTTAGAGAGCACATACATCATTTCTAAATGGTGACAAACTGGGTTTACGTACGTTTCTATTTAAAACATTTCAACTCTCAATAAAATGGCCAGCTCTTAACATTTATATATGGCAATTTTCCTGATGGGGAAAGGATTTGTACCTGTCATTACCCCTCGGGATGATGCTAGTTTTTGGAGACTATTGGAATCAAGAGCTAGGATTTGCCTTTAATTTAAATAACCACATGTGCACATATGCTTTTTGCTTTTATTTGTTATTTATTTTTCTAACTGAATTTATTACTAGATTCTCTAGTATGTGCATTGGTTCATGTGTCTATTTTTAATTTATTTTCATTCATCAATAATTTATTAAGCACATATAATAAAACATAGTCATGTCCACTCTCTCCAACTCCCTCATATGTCTCCCAAGTTTACATTTTCCTCTTTCTCCTCTTCCTCCTCCTCCTCCTTCTCCTAGTCCTCTTCCTCGCCCTCCTCCTCCTCCTCCACAATCCACTAAATCTAATCAGTGCTACCCATATGTGCATGGGCATAGGACCATCCACTGGGTACTCCCTGACTGGGGATTTTGCATTTTCTCCTTTTTATCTGCTATTTATATTTAAGGGAAATTAATGTAACACACAGCACTTACTGTGAAGACTCTAACTCTGTATTTGCATTTGAATTTTTCCTTCTTTAAGGCCAATATATGATGCAATTTGGTAGTAAACCTAAGAATGCTGACTGAATCCTTTTGCCTAACATGATATGCCTTAATGTCCCTAAATGTATCTTCCACATGAGCAAACAGACAGGCTCACAGCCATAATACCGGGTGAGAAGAATTCGACTCATAATTTTGCTGTTATTGTTGTTTCTGGTAATGCTGGCATAACTGTGGACGGCATCCACTTATGTGGAATGAGGAACTGACTCAAGCTACCAATGACCAGTTTTAAGTGGTCTCTGTGGCTTTCAGCCATCTCTGGGTCACTCAGGTTTGAATCATCTCTTTGTAGCAGTCAATGGACACAATTTCATGGAGGTTTGAGGAGTTTTGAGGTTACTTTGCTCCAACTTCTTCTGCTGAAAAATGAAGAAGCAGCCTCATCTGGGATATGCCTGACACTAGTGGCCTGCTGTGAACCTGAACTTAAGGAACAGTGACTTGGCTTAATTAAGTGTCTCTGCCTCAGAGAACCTAACCTTAGTTTCAGGTCAAGGTTGGTACTTCCTGGTGGAAATTCACATTTGGATCATTTCTGTAACATTTTAGATTCTGTTTGCAAATCCCTTTGCTAGGGATCACGTTTCCAAGGCCAGAGTAGAGAGCAGCAGCTCCTTCTTGGAACTCTTCAGCAAATGAGCACTTAATCTGTTTCTAGCTTTCCTTTTAGTGAGAAACAGGTTAACTGGTTTTTTTAATCAAAAGGGGCTGTCAGTGCTAACTCAACTGTGCCAAGAACAAGATGTTCATTTTCCACTCCCCCTCCCTTCCTCCTTTTCTCCCTCCCTTTCTTCTACTCTCTCTCTCTCTCTCTCTCTCTCTTCTTTCTGCCCTCCATTGTTCTCCCCTTTCATACTCTTATTCACTCTGAAAACATCTTCATCCAAAATACACAATTATCACACAAAGTCATAAAGGCTATACAGTTTTGTTTTTTGTTGTTGTTTATCTTGTTCTGGGGAAGGTCGACTCACAGCAACAGACATCAGGTCAGTGGAGGCCATGGACTGTTGTGGGGGAAGAGGTACTAGAGAGAAATGCCTGCAACAAAGGAGACATTCTCAGCCTTGATTATGGTGGCGCTCACACAGCCATGTCGCTTGCTGGGACTGCCAGACTGAAGCTCTTTTTTTTTTTGAGACAGGGTTTCTCTGTGTAGCCCTGGCTGTCCTGGAACTCAACTCTGTAGACCAGGCTAGCTTCGAAGTCAGAAATCCGCCTGCCTCTGCCTCCCGAGTGCTCGGATTAAAGGTGTGCACCACCACTGCCCAGCCAGACTGAAGCTTAATCAACCGAAATTCACTCCCTGGCTATTGTGGAGGCTGAAAGCTCAAGTGCTGTGTGTACTCTAAGCCCTCTCTTCCTTGCGTGTGGACGGCTGTGTTCTCCCTGCGTCCGTGTGTAGCTTTCCTTCTGAGCATAACGCTGTTGGTGTCCTTTCCTTTTTGTTGAGGGCATGAGGTCCCCATGCTTCCACATGGCAACAGAGTGACCAGAACTGATAAATGCACATGCTTTTCTCTTCAGTGAAAGGGGTGTGCATACCTGTTTTCCATACAGAAGGCTGGGGATGGATGTGTTAATAACCTGGTCATCGTTGCTTGTCTGTACATCTAGGCCTCACCGGAATTCTCTAATCCTGCTCATTGTCTCTCAGTCAATAGAGCTCATCCTTATGAAAGAGGACCCCATACTCTGCAAAAGAGTTTGCTCTTATGTTTATTACAAACCCATCCTCCCTAGACTTTTCTCCTGAGCACTGCTTCTCAGACAATAGAACTCATTCTAGTGGAAGAGGCCACGGGGGCTTTGTGATTTGCAAAGACATGTACTCTGCAAAGGAGTTTTGATGTAGTCAGGCCTTAGGCTTTGTTGGAATAGTTGTCATGAGGATCCCCCCCCCCCCATATTTTACTATGTTCAAAGTGTAAAAAGTCGACTGATTGATGCCAGACTCCAGAAGTTTGAACCAGCCTGGCTAAGTCATGAGGATCTGTGTTTCCTTCTTGCCTCTCAGATTATTTCACTGCAAACCTTAGTGTTTGCAGGGGCACCCCTATTCCTTCTCTGAAGTCATCAGAGGACTGGGTCAGGACTCCTTCCCTTATGACTCTGTTAAACTTAATTATCTCCTGAAAGGTCCTGTCTTTAAATACAGTCCTATACTGCATAATGGTGGTGTAGACAATGGGACACATATTTAGGGTGGTCCCATAAAATGATGTCACCTAGTCTCACCATGGCATCTCAGTTCATATAAATAGGTTATGGTGTCTACACAATGACAAGAGTCTCTGATGAAGGATCTCTCAGGACATATCAGTGCCGTGAGCAAGTGATTATATGGCAGCAGTATAGTCATTGAGATTTACATCTTCCACATGGAGATTTGGAGCCCATACAATTTAGACCATAACAACCATATAATTACAGTTTGTAGAGTAGTCTACCTGAAAAGAATGTATCTTCTTTGTGTGTATAATACCTTAGTATGCAAAGCAATCATTAGCCATCATGGAAGAATTACTATGCACTTTAAAACAGAAAACACATTTCTGTAACAATCCAGAAAAGTACAATTTGTTTGTTTTTAGGACAGTAATTTTTTAAAAATGAAAAACAATAACAGAAAAAAGAAGAACCACAAGGCACTTCCATCGGGTACTGAAGGAATTACATACCCTTTCTAAGTAATACTGTTTTGACTCTGTAATGTGATTAGTAAATAGAGCAATTTAGGGCAGAGCGTTCTTGTGGAAGAAATCTGAAATGTAGGTTACATTAGAAACCCATTGGGATGGGCTGGTCTGGAGAAGCAGATGGGAAAGTTTGTTGCTATGGCTAATGGCCAAGTTCATATTTTTTTCTAGGTACCTTGTTTGGGAGAATGTTGAGGTCAAGGTCAAAATAATTTGGGACAGATTTTAGGGCAAGTAGCCTAATGAAGAGAGTGTAAAGGATTGGCTTAAATCTTGGATGTAGATGAATCAAATTAAAGAGCCTCTCTCTCTCTCTGGATCTTCATTCTATCACCTAGAAAGGGAGCACATAAAAGCTGGCATGCAGTGTTATAGTGAAGACTTGACTCAAAGAACAAAAGCCACAGACATAGGGAAAAGAAAGTATTTAGAAAATAGTGTTAGAAAGTATTTTTTTTTTAAAAAAAGATTATCTTATTGTGTGAGTGTTTTGCCTGCATGTATATCTGTACACTATATGGATGTAGTGTCTGTGGAAGCCAGAAGAGGGTGCTGGATCCCCTGGAACTGGAGTTACAGACGGTTGTGTGTTGCCATGGAGGTGCTGGGAATTGAATCCATCTCCTCACCCACTGAGCCACCACTCCAACTTCCATGCAGTAGGACTTCCTTGATATTTGGTATCAAGCATGAGTTGTATAATGAATCAGGTACAAAGAGAGCGAGAGACAGAATGTTTCAGTCTCTTAGATCAGATGTGGTTTAGCACCCTGGAGAGCTCCTCTTGAAGGCAATTGGCTTTGTCTGAGGAATGCTGGAAGACTTCTCTACTAAAACCCCAGACCTGTGAACATCTTTGTTGGAAATGTCTCTCTCTTACTGTGATTAATTTGGTTTCCAAGGAGCTGAGGATGTCACTATTCATCCAAGAACATTTGGATCCTGAGTCAGAAGGAAAAGCTAGTTCTTCCATTCTGACTGGACTTCTCACAAGATTCCCCAAGCTGAGTAGCAGTAGGTCAGTTATAGAGATGAATAAAAATAACAAGGAACTGTTAATATGTTCATAGCTTGGTATGGTTTCTAGTGCTTTTTGTTGGAAAATTGGATATCTGCATTATTGTTTTGTTTATTGTTTTATTTTCCTGAACTGGTGGCTTAAGATAATCAATTGGTCTACATAAGGTTTAGCATCATATTTACTTCATGTCAAGGCCTGTGTTGTGTGTTGAAAAGTTAACCAATAACTCAGATATAGACAGGCCTATGGATGGACTTGAACTTTTCTCTCATCCAGGATCAATTCCTCCTCATTGATGTTTATCTATGACATAGAAGACATTTTAATTTTATACATGTCAGAATTAGGTTAAAATGTGATACAAAAGCTGGCCTTATGACATACACCTATAATTCCAGTACTTGGGAATCTGAAGTAAGATGAAAACTGTGAGTTCTAGGCTAGCCTGGGCTACATAGTAAGGCTCTGTCTCAAAACAAGTACAAAAACAAAAACAAAACAAGAAAACAAAACAAAATGAAATGTAATAACATCTAAGCTAAGTAAGAAGCTTAGCTGTGACTAACAGGTAAATACATGTTATATATTTAAGTGCAAATCAAGTTCTCAATTCAATTCTAAAAGGTACAGGACAAGGAACACAGTGGTAGCTCTAAGTATCTGGTCCACTGAGTCCAGTTTGGACATTGAACAGTGTGATCATTATCATCTATTGTCAGCTGCACTAATTTGGAATCACCTAGGAAACACACTCCAGGATGTATCTATGCAGATGTTTCCAGAGGGCCTTAATTGAGGTAAGACTCACCCTGAATATAGCATCATCTCATGGGCTACGATCCTGGGCTAAATAAAAAGGAAGAAGAATTAAGATCTGGAGTTGGTGTGAATGGGAGGAGATATCTATCTTTAAGTAGCTGAACAAATGTTATTGGGAAGAATTACTAGAATTATTATAGTTAGATCCAAAGGACAGAATACAGCCAAAAAGAGATTTTCAAAGAATGAGATAAAATAGCTTCAACGTATGACAGAATTTTGTTTGGATAATTTGCATTGTTTGAAAATGGAACCCAAACCTCCAACCAGGTAGTGATGCTCATACCATGGTGAGTATTCAAGTGGCTGATTTCCATGTCTTGGGGATGATCCAGAGGGGAGCCCTGCACTGGTCACCAGCCGAACATATTTGTGGTTAGTTAGAAGTCACTGCAACATGAAGAAGTGTGTTAAAGGTTCACAGTATTACGAAGGTTGAGGACCACTGATCAAGGGATTGAGCTCAGGAATTGATGCTGCCCAAGCCTGTTGTTATGATAAAACCAGTGTCAGGTAGGCTGATTAGTTCCAGTGGGACTGGAGGGGGCTCCTTTCCCTTGTATTAGGCAAAGACTGAACTCTAATGTGAAAAGGCTTCAGGTCGAGGCATAAAAACAAGTGAGGGAGGCTGGGGATGAAGCCCAGTTCAAGAAGATTACCTAGCAAGCAGATGTTCTGAATTTGATACCCAGCACAACATAACCCGGGTGTGGTGCATGCCTTTGACCCAACATGCAGAGGACAGAGGTTAGAGGATCTGCAGTGCAAAGCCAAGGTCACCCTCAGCTACATGGCTGGTCTGAGAGCCAAGTTACATGCAACCCCATCCCAACAAAAGAGAAGAGAAAATAAAGAAGAAAATACCAGTGGCCTGCACATTTTGGAGTTAGCTAGTTAGAACAGAACTGTTGAGTTAAGGAACGCAATGAGAAGGCATGGTCAGTATGTGGAGAGCTTCAGAGGCTGCGGGGAGAATGTTCAGGTTACCCAGTCAGGCTTCTGGGATGAATCTCTTGCAAAGAATCTCTTTGTGGGATGAATAAAAGCAATTGCAGACACAATACTTCTTCCTTCCATACTGTGGTTTGATGTAAAAAGTCCCCCATAGGCTCATGTGTTGAATATGTGGTCCTCAGACGGCGGTAATGTTTGGGGAAGCTGTCTAACTTAGGTAAGATGGGTCTTAGCTGGAGAAAGTGGGTGAGTGCTGGGTGTGGGAATGGAGGGGAGGTTTATAGCTGGGCCCCACTTCCTGTCCCATCTCTGCTTCCTGATTCTCCAAGATGTGAGCAACCCCTGCCTCCACCTTCCCAGCCACCATGGACTGTATTCCTTTAAACTGTGAGACAAAATAAATATTTCTGTCCTTAGCCTGTTTAAGGCAGATATTTTATCACAGCATAGGACAAACCAGTGATGCTCTCAGTGTTCTCAAGCCTGGAATCTGGACCTCTTCACCATGCCAGTGTTATGCTTGATTATACAATGTGTGGCAAATGGCCCATAACCTTAATGTTCCCTTCTATTCACAGCATAAGGAAGATAGAGCATCCTGTGACGTCCAACATTCTTCTAGCCTTGGTTGACACAGGAAGCACTTAGAGGTCCCTTCAATACAAAGGGACAAATCACAGGACTAGAAGTCAGTTGTCAAAGTTTTCTCTTAAATGACAAGGGTTTTTTCTTTTTTGCCTATGGCCAGCCCAGCTTCTGGCAAGTCAGCACTTTGGTTTTTTTTCTTGTTTTTTTTTTTTTTTGTCTCAAGGCAATCCTTAAGTTAATTAGCTGCAATTATTAGCCCTGCTGCAGTAGTATGCCCAGTAACAGAGGAAGGAAATGAAGGCACTAGGGAGAAGCAGTTGGGTGTTCTGCTAATGGCTAATGGTCACACTGACCAATTAAGGCCCTCCAAAACCCAAAGCAATACTGACCCCAGAACACAGAGAACAAAGGACAATTTGAAGTGAAAAACGTGTACTTACACAGTGTTCTTTCTGGTATCCTCCCACATTCTGAGTCAGTGAGAGGTCCCCGAAGAGAGATTCCTGTGGGAATAAATCACAGTAGGCAGAAAGAACAATGAGGCTTGTTAGGAGCTGCAGTCAAAGGTTTCTTCTTGTACAGATGTGTGAGTTGGGGCCAGTGGGTTCCATTATTGTAGAACTGAAGATAGAGACACCAACTTTAGAGGGAATAGGAGTCTTCTCTATGAATCACTTGTGGTCCCATGCTCTGAATTAGATACATGAGGCTAAATTCCTGGATACCTTCCTGGTGACCTGATTCTCCTGTCAGGTCAATGGACAGCTTCACGACCTAACACTGCCTTCATGAAGATGAAAATGCTATTTCTCTTCTTCTAATACCACTGTCAGTCAAATCTGTTTAAATTTACCCAATTTTACACTACATTATTATGACTATACATGTTTAGAAGTTGTTTTAGTTTCCTATGGCTACCACAATAAGGTACCAAAAACAGGGGGGCCAGAAACAGAAATCTATGGTCTCATACTTCTAGAGGCCAAAGTCTGAACCGGAAGTGTCGGTAGGGTCATGCTCTCTGACTTCACTAGGGGAGACCCTTCTTCACCTCTTTTAGTTTCTGCTGCTAGCATTCCATGAATGGTGCCCCCTGGTTTGTAGACAATATCATCCCAGGATCATGAATGGTTGCTCCCTGTCTTCAGGGTGTCTTTACCCTGAGTGCGAATCTCCCCACTTTTCACATTATACTTGTCATGTTATATTAGGATTCACTCTCATGGGTGCATCTTAACTTACAATGTAGGATCCTTATTTCCAAACTACCATTCTGTGGGATACTTGAAGGATTAGGATTTTAATGCATCTTTTTGAGTGAGCTTTAGATGATATTATGATAACGGTTCAACCACAGGCATCACCTTAATCCACAAATTAATGTGAATACCAATAAAACTGGGACAGGATTGCATACCCTCTGATGTAAAGCAGCACCCAGCAGATGGAATAATCAATGAACCAATCTCATCAGCAAAGTAGTTAAATCCAACCCTGGATTTTAATTGACTCCAGTGCATAAGAAACATGAAAGATAGAAGAAAAGAAATTTTGAATCAAATAATGAAGCGGGTTGGCAGACCACGAGAGAGAGAGAGAGAGAGAGAGAGAGAGAGAGAGAGAGAGAGAGAGATTGGACAGTCAAGGACGAACAGAAGAAACTGTGAAGGAATGCTGCCCTTTGGTCCACACAGGCTTGGCTTGCCTTCCTATATAGCCCAAGGTCATTTGAACAGGGAATGGTGCTTCCCACAGTGATCAAGTCCTTCTACATCAAGTAACAAGCAAGGAAACAGCCTCCCCATGGACATGCCTACAGCCCAATCTGGACAAGCTAAATCCTCAAGGCTCTCCTCTCAGATAATCCTAGACTGTGTCTAGTCGACAATTAAAGCTTCCTGGAAAACTACCATTGTGGGAACTAAGGATTGATTCCACATTTCAACTCACTGAGGACTTTTCCCTCTTCCCTAGGGTGGTCTCATCATGTAGTACCTAGACAAATATCACAGAAAGGAGAGAGACACTTGTATAAAATTCTCAGTTCTTTCTTCTCTGAAAACAGGTCTGCGAAACATGGGGATGTGACTTTTCTTAGCAAACTCCTTGGAGGAGTGGGGTGGGTATCCATTGCTCTTACGTAGAAAATGACCGGAAGGAGCCTAATGGTTTGGAATCATCTAGATCCAACAGTGCTGCTTGCTGCCTCTAGTTAAGCTGCTAGACAGTTTTGACAATTCCAGCAAGAGGTGAGTGAGTAGCTATGCTTGACTCCATTCCATGGTTGTCTGCTCTTCAGGATTGAGCTGCTCTGGGGTTTGCTGGTTACAATGACAAGGCCTAAATCAGACTCCCAAGTCAGTCTGGGACACTTGTCTTGTGTCTGCTGAGTTTGCACTAGAGTTTGACAAACATGCCTGCTCCATCTTTGGAAGCTGAAAGTTCTTGTACCTTCTCCAGCTCCAGCAGAGACATCCTGAGGCCAGTTTGTTGCTACTGAGGCTATATTATGAAACACATACCCAATGCCCTTTGCCTCTCATTCAAATAATTTCACAAGCAATAGAGTTTTGTGGCAGAAAAAATTATGAAACTGTCTCTCAGTATAACTGGCAAAAAATTTATCATTTCCAGAAGTTCAATATTATGTTTGAAGTTCTAGTTCCTGCTTTTAGACACACAGAGATATGTGGATGTATACTATGGTTGGGGGCTATATTGCACATGCTGTTCAGAAATCCTTTTAAATTATGTTATTAGCAAATTTCATTGTTAATAAACACAGTCCAATAATAAAGATATATTACTGCAATGTAAAGGTTTACCTTGATAGATCAAACCATTCCCATTTTGAACTCTTAACATATTAGCAATGCTTTATATTTAGTCTTTTAGGTACTTCTAAAACATTTATTTATCTTTTTATTCATAAGGAAAACTTTCCTCTTTTCTTGTTCTTGTTCTTCTAGCTCTTCTTCTTGTTGTTGTTCTTCCTCTTCTTTCTCCTCCTCCTCCTCCTCCTCCTCCTCCTCCTCCTCCTCCTCCTCTTCTTCTTCTTCTTCTTCTTCTTCTTCTTCTTCTTCTTCTTCTTCCTCTTCTTCCTCCTCTTCTCCTCTCCTCCTCCTCTTCTTTCTCTTCTTCTTCATCTTATTGGAGCTCTTCTTGTTCTTGTTGTTGTTGTTCTTCTTGCTCTTCTTGTTCTTCTTGCTTTTATTCTTCTTTTGTTCTCCTTTTCCTTTTGTTCTTCTCTTCCTCCTTCTTCCCCTTCTTCTCTTCTTTCTCCTCCACCTCTTCCTCTTTCCTTTTCCCCATCTTCCTTCTCTAGCTCTTTCTCCTCCATCCTCCCTCCCTCCTTCTCTCCTCTTTCTTTTATTAGTTTCTGTCTTTTGAGACAGGGTCTCATGTAGCCAAGGCTTACCTTAAACTCACTATATAGGCTTGTGTATTCTCATAGTCCTGCCTCCATCTCCTGATTCTAGGATTACAGGCATGAACCTCCATACTGGCTTATGTGGGATAAGAGAATTGAACACAGGGCTTTCTGTGTGCTAGGCAAGACCTTAACAACTGAGCCAACTGAGCTGTATCCCCAGTTCATGCCTAGGAAGAATTTCTAAAAGTAGAATTTGTGGACCAAATTGTTTTTAGATTTGAGAACACACACACACACACACACACACACACACACACATACCCCATGTATGTATATGCACATTTACATGTATACTCAAGCTGCCATATAAACACATTGTATGAATGTATGTCATCAGCAACAGTATAGAAGTGTGCCCTTCTTCTACTGTCATTACAGCTGCCACCATCCTCCTCCTCCTCATAGCTAATATATGACATATACTATATGATATAGTATTGCCTAGCAACTGTCTTTATTAAATTGTCACAATAGCAGATGCCACAAGCATTCAGATTTGCAACGGAGAGTCAAACCTAAAAGCCAAATGTGAGTAAATACAAAAATGAAAAAATTTAACCCCGTCTTCAAGTCCTGCTTTAAAAAGTAATCACTATTAAAAGTTTTGTAATGAATTCATTCAGATGTTTATATGTATCAAGTATGAGCATGCAAATGCATGCTGTAAGCATAGAGGGGATCGTATCACACTCGTCATCACCTTTTTATAGCCTGCTTATTTCTTTTCCTAATATGTCATGGACCCTTTCCACTGCACTCCGCAGAGATTTGCCTCATGATCTTTTGTTTCTGAGGCACGGTCTCACTTATGCAGCCCAAGTGAGCTTGGATCTTGTGACTACCCCTTCTGCCTCCAGAGTGCTGGGATTACAGGCATATGACACCATTTCATGGCCCTCACTTCCTTTAACAGGCTTGCCATTCTAGTGTATGGATGGACCATATAGGTCCCTGTGTCTCTGGTACCACTCAATCAGTTTATAATGTCGGTAGATTTAGATCACAACCTCAGGGCACTTAGGGGAGGTCTGAGCTCACAGCAATTGACCTGCGAATGGAAAAAGATATTCTCTTATAGAGTATAAGATCTCTGAAAATCTCAGTGTAGCAAACGGAATGGCCAATGAGAAAAGCCACCCAGAGCAAGTGTGGCTATCCATCTCTGCTTAAATAATGCTGTGTGAAACTGGGTAAGGTTGAGTTGGAGACCCTGGGAAGTTTTACCAATCGGGAATTTTTTGGCAATCATACTATCAAAAGTTGCATTAAGAAAATCTTGTTGGGTGTGAATTAGGAAGGCACCACGCTGGCCTGCATTCTGGCATTGAGCAGGCCAGGTACCATGTCGACCAGAGGATAAAAAAAATCTTGGGTGTGCATGTGTACATGTATTCATGTATGTGGGTACAGGTATGTGTTTGGGGGCACATCATGGCACAGCTATGGAGGTCCGAGGATAACTGCTTGTCAATCCTTGCTTTCACCTTGTTTGAGGCAGTGAATCCTCCTGTCTCTGCCTCCCATGTCATCACAGTAGAGCTGAGATCAACTATGGTGCCAAGCTCGCATGACTTCTGAAGGTTAGTGCCTTCCCCACTGAGCCACTTCCTCAGCCTCCAAGCAAGATGCTGATCTTTTCTGTTTGCCATTGTATTCCTGGTTTGGACTGCTGGACCATGAGTGTCCTCTCTAGCCCTGTCACTGTGGAAGCCAGAGCAAAATCTACCTCTGTGAGCCAGATTCCGGGAATGGGTTTGGCAGTTTGTGCTCCCTGAAGAATAATTTTAACTCCTGCTTTATACCCTTGACATGTCTTGGGGATGGGAAAATGCAGAAAGGAGAGCATATGGTATGGACTCAGAATGAGATCGATGAGTGAGCCAGCAGATTCACTATTCAGTCTCCCAGAAATGGTGTGTGAGAAACATCAGCCCATAATAGTTATGCTTCCCCATCTCAGGCCTGATCCAAATAGATTTTAAACATGATTTGGAAAGCTCTGTTGCTGGAACCCAGGGATGCACTCCATCTACATAGGTAAATTCATTTATATTCAGAAAGTGAAAAACAGTGTAGCTCATAATATACTGGTTAATACTTCAGCAGAAAATGAAACAAAATAATAGAGTTGAAACTGAGTAGCGGGATTACAGGTGACCGCCATCTTTCTTTAGTTTAGGAAGTTTCTTTCTAAACTTTGCTGTGTTTTTCACAGTTCCCCAGATGAATAAGCATTCCTTTCACAATAAAAAATGCAACGAAAGTTACTTCAGTGATAATAAAAGAGAATCAAGCAATACATCACGTGTTACTAGGTCAATAACACCTTGTCTCCATTTTCCTTGTCTGTACTTTCCAAGATTACCTTAACACATACATGTTAATTTTAGAAGAGAAACAAACAATCAAAAAACTCCGGAGGCTGTTCATGCCAAATTCCTGTGCTCCCCATTCCTTTCAGAGTTTGTTGGGAACTTCAATGTCCCTAATGAAATCTGGCTTCTTCCTTCTTTCTTCTAGACAGAGGCAGACATTTGGTTAAGGTCTGGTCAGTGAACTATAAGAAGACACAACTCTGGCCTGTGGTCTAACTCAGGTGACCTGGGATTATTTGCTTGGGCCTCAGAGTTAAAGTTTGGAGCTGTAGAACCTAAATTCTGACAAAAAAGAATCTAAAAGGGTTTGGGGGAGGCCAAGGAGCAAAAATAGAGTTACTGGGATGTTGGGGCCATCTTGGATGCTCTGGACACAGGCTTCTGAAAGAGTTTCCTGTCAACACTGTGCTTCAGGAGATAACAAATGCCACACCATGCTTCTACGGGTGTATTCCGTTCTCTTTCCTCCCTCCCTTCCTCTATTTTCTTCTTTGCTCTCTTGCTCTCTTCCCTCTCTCCCTCTTTCCTTCCCCCCTCCTCTTGCTTCCATCTCTCCTTTATTTCTGATTTTGTTTATTTGCTTTGATTTTTTTGTCGTATGGGGGCTAAGCCAAAGACGTTGTACATTCTAAGCATACTGCGTGTACATGTATTCTATTTATACACGAGTGACACTCTCAACCTCTGATTTTTTTATTCATTATACCTGAGCATATTTTTTTTAAAAAGACAAATGCAACCATTTTTTTAAAAAAAAAAAAAATAGAGAAACATAAACTTCAACTCCTAACCACTGAGACTATCTTTTAAAAAATGGTTTTAGTGAGAATGCAATGAAATTTACTTAGAATGGAAATACAAGGCAATGTTCTGAAAATTAAAGATCGTCTGAGGCTCCAGCCAACCTTCCATGTTTCTCATTCTCAACACTCCCTGCATGGTGCTGAGCTCATTATTTTTGCATTTGGGAACATATTTGTTAATATACCCTAGCAACTAGGAAATCAGTATCCCACCATATGCCTAAGCTGAGAGCATTTGTCATGGTTTGTGTTTCCTCTAAAGAGTGCAGGACAGACCTTGATTTGACAAAGCTCCAGGCTGGGGATAGTTACTTGAAATGTCAGCTGGAAAACACATTAGCACACGGGGGTGTTTGCTGCTGAGCCTGTGAAAGGAGAACTCAGAATTCTGTTGATGCTTCCTGCTTCTGCTCTCTGATCAACAATGCCCCAGCTCTGCATGGTTTTTCAGGACACATCTTCTTCCCTGTCACTAGTGGATTTATTCTAGATGGAAAGGCTAAGAAAAAGAAAGCTGGAGGAACACACACACACACACACACACACACACACACACACACACATACCACTCTTCTCTGCCTAAGGACAGGACACTGAACCATCCCAGATGCCTTCCTGCTGTGTCCTGTAGCTATTGTTTTTTGTTTGTTTGTTTGTTTGTTTATAAAATGGGGTAGTCATTCTCGTTCAGCAAAAGAAAGACATCACTAAAGAATGGAGTCTCTGATGTGTTCAGCCCTGTATGAGGTGCAGGCTGGTGGTTGGAACGGAGGGGAGGGGAAGGGGCGGTTAGGTGTTACTCAGCCTCTTACATTAGATACTTAATATACAGCCAGGAGATTCACAGGAAAGGGTAGGATTTACCAATTAAGGGGGAGATTAACCTTTGTATATGTGCATAGCTCTCCTCCAACCTAATAGTTGCCAGGGTGTATTTTCTTTCTTCCCTGGACCCTCCTTTGGGAGGTAGGGTTTCTCTGTTTCAGGTTTTGCTGTCCTGAAACGCCTCTGTAGACCAGGCTGGCCTTGAACTCAGCCTTCTGAGTGCTCGGATTCAATACATGTGCCACTACACTAGCTTATTTATTTTCTTAAACAATTCGATACCATGTTCTCATGCCAGGTTTTCACTCTCACTGATCCAGAGTAAAGCATGGGGGGGGGGGGAAGGGAAACAGAGAGTTTCTTTCACACAAATGCAAACTCGGAGGTTACTTGGTGGAAAGGAATAGATGCTTGATGTCAGACCTACAAAACATTGCGTGACATCTGTAAGAATGTGTGAGTAGAATGGTCAATGAACATACACGCACATGCACACAGAAGAATGAGCACTAGAATCAGAGTCACAGAAAGGAAAGTACATTTTCCAAAGTGTTTAGCAGGCACCAGTTTAAAGAATGGACCTTACAATTCCAGTTGCCAAAATTGTGTCAACTTGGGGAAAATGATATAGCATCTTGACACTGTAGTGACAGTTCAGAGAGCATACGTCCTGGGCTCTGGCAGCCTTTTTCTTGCTCCTGGGTAAGTTTCATGAGGTCAGAGTTCACAGCAGTTGTGGGAGATGATGCATTCTGTGAGGCCAGTGTTGATTTGCACTGCAGAAATATTTGTCAGGTAAGAGGTCTGTCGGTGAATGTGAACTTTTTCTGTGCTGACGGTGCCTCCTTGTGTGTTGGCACTATACAAATAAGCCGAGAGTGACATTGGGCTGTTGCTAATCTTCAGTTCACCTTCTGTATTCAAATGGGTAAATCATTCACACACTTAAATAATTCATTATTAGTAACAAATGATTCCCCGGCACAGCCAACAACTGATGGTGACTCATGAGCATGCTGTGACTCTGGCTTTCGGCCACCTCCATAACCACAGTTTATTACACCTTTGCTCTAATCTGATTGGATGTCTTCACAAGCCACGTTTACACAAATCACTATGAGAACAGGGCTCCTTTCCAAAACTGAAAAACAGGAGAATGACTGGAAAGATATAGAAGGTTCAAGAGCAAAATGACTTAGACCAAGTATCAGAAGGTGTGTGTTTGCATGCTTGCCATGTGTATGTTTGTCTGCGCATGTGTACACATATACATGCTCTTGTTTCATTTCTCAGGGGCCTTCTGCCTCCCCAGCTCTGGGTCTACAAATCCACACCATCACACACAGCAAACCCTATGAACTGATGAATTCTCTCTCTCTCCAGACCAGGGAGACATTGTCTGGATCTTCTGATTTTCCTCCTGGGCATGATTTTAATTCTATCAAAATTATCAGTCTCCTCCTCGTCTCCATGGCAAATAGTTCTTACTGCTAATCTTCTGTGATAAGAGCACCATTATCAATCTGATTGTTGCTCCAGATTCCAAATTCCACAAACACATTTGCACTAAGCTTCTCCTGAACAATGATAAAATCTCCTGAAACAGCCTGTTCCCCCTCCCTACCCCCCCAGGTAGTTCAGACTTCTGAACCAAGTTTTCCCTCACCCCCTGCACCCATTTTAAGCTTTCTTCTGAGCTTCATTTTGTGTGCCTGCAAGCTTTGGATTGCTCTTGAGGCCAATAAGCTGGAGATGTGCCAAGTGGAGAAGGAATAAGCCTCAGCAGAGGGCTGGGGCTTACACAAGAGGTGAGGGCAGGAGAAGACACAGGTCGTATCTCCTGCTATCTTGGGAATAGGTTAAAGGTGGACAGGACAAGGTTAACGTTGAAGAGGGCTGCTACAGCCGATTCAGATTACTTACTTTGTATATTTAAAACACTAGTGGATGCTACTGTGGCTCAGTGGTATTTACCCAGCACAGCAATATTCTCAGCTCCGTTCTCAGCACCATGCATTTGATTGCACTGCTTGCACACACACACACACACACACACACACACACACACAATCTTGCCATCGGTTTCACCACCAGTGATCTCAGGGAGAGTGAAGTCATTCGGAAGAAGCTGCCTTTGACATCCCTGAGAAGCACTGGACTCTAAACTATCTGACATTAAGGAGGTACTGTCCTAATCCAGAGGATTGTTCTATTTAGTATTCCTTAAATAAAGGCAGGGAGTGACAAGTCACAAAAATGGCCACTGCTTTCATCTTCCTGAGTTACTTTGTTATTTTGTAGGAATACTGGGCAGCTTCGGCATCATCATGAATACTCAGGCGACAGTCAGCATCCCTGAATTCTACCAGCCCTATCCTACTACCTCAAGGCCTGACACTCTGAAAATGCATCAGGGGTCTGGAGGGATGGCTCAACAGTTATGAGCACTTGTCACTCTTGCAGATGGCCCAGGCTTGATTTCTAGCCAACCAACATGGTGGTGGCTCACGACCATCTGTAACTCTAGGGGAGTTTGAAACAGTTCCAGAGGGTTTCACACTGTTTCCTGATTTCAGTGTTTGGACACCAGACATGCAATTGGTGAACATACATACATGAAGGCAAAACACTCATACATGTAAAATTAAAAAAAAATAAATACAAAAAAACATTTATTAAGATGCTTATTTGAAGAGAGCTGGATACTCTAGGACTAATACTGATCAGTTTTTATAGCAACTAAGTATTCTTGCACCTGGGTTCTATAATATATAGTATTAGAGGCAGTGTGTGTGTGTGTGTGTGTGTGTGTGTGTGTGCGTCTCTCTCTCTCTCTCTCTCTCTCTCTCTCTCTCTCTGTCTCTCTGTGTGCATTAGAGAACAAGTGTGGGCGCTGTTCTTGAGGTACCATCAACCTGGCTTTGTTTTTGTTTTTACTAGTCCTAAGCTGGCTAAGTGGGTCAGGTTGTCTGGCCAGCAAGTCTTAGGGTCTCCCTACCTCTGTCTCCCTAACCACTGGGATTAGGAGCTCCTATTGTCACATGGAATTATTTATTTATTTTTATCCTGGGACTTTGGGATCAAACGTGGGTCCTTGTGCTTCTGAGGCAAGCACCTTACCAACTGAGCCATCTCCCTGGCTTTTGAGCGTGTGTGTGTGTGTGTGTGTGTGTGTGTGTGTGTGTGTGTGTGTGTGAGAGAGAGAGAGAGAGAGAGAGACAGAGAGAGACAGAGAGAGACAGAGAGACAGAGACAGAGACAGAGACAGAAAAAGAGAGAGAAAAAGAGAGAGAAATGGGGGAGTGAGGGAGAAGGAGAGAGAGAGGTAGAGGATGGGGAAGGGAGGAGAGAGAGAGGGAAGCAGAGAGGGAGATCTAGAAGGAGAGAGAGATTTGTCCCTTGCCCCGAGCTCTGACTTCTTATTGTGTCCTTCTGATAGTATTCTGTAACTTGAACTGTAAAACACCCTCTTACATTCTTAAAAAAAATCCTTGAATGTATCAGTTCCAGCCATTCTGACACTGACTCCATGTTGTAGACTTACCAGAAAAGCCATAAAACCCAAACACCAGTGAATTCACGGCCAGCCATGTGATGAATCTTAGTTGTGATTCCTAGTGTGACTTAGATGATCTTAGTGCTCACCCATGTTGCATCTTGCTGCTTCCCAGAAGCTTCGGTTCTGGACATGTGGTATGTGTGTGTTCCACTGTTCACACGACCACACTGGGCCAAGCAGTGAACGCAGTACCTCAGAGCAGACTTGAGACTCTGATACTGTCATTACAGACGGCAGGGTTTTTTCTGTACAGAGTTTTTGTTTGTGATTCAGTTACAGAAAACAGAGCCTGGGTATTGGGCTACCATCACTCCCCAGTGTGTATCAATCCATGTATCCTTAACTTCATACTTAAAATGTTTGACTTTATAACTTGCAGTTTCTGTTTTTTTGATTTGGGTTTCATAAAAAAAAATGCTAAATTAACTTTGGCTTGGGATTATGGCACCATTTCCAAGCATACCAGAAATGTCCCTAAACACTATGTATTTGTGCGAAGTTGCTAGAACTAATGACTTAAAATCAAAATATCAGAGAACTCTGAAAACCGCTGAAGATACTCTTCAACTACATTCTGCAGTCCCAAGTATTCAGCCAAGACTAAACTATTTATGCAAAACCAGCAGACCCATTTCATTAGCATGCAAATTAGCTTGTTAATAATAGTAAAATCTGTGTACACTAAAGAATTGATTTAAAATAAATTTGTGATTTACTTTCAGTAAACATGTAACTTTTATGTCTTTTTAAGGTACCCATACAGCCTTAGTCATGTATAAATGGTTTAGACAAAAAGGCGCTACATGGAGAGAGTTTAAGAGCCTCCAATGGTTTATCTTTGACACCGCCCATTTCTGGAGGTTGGACATCTAGGCTAAAGGTCTAAGCAGGGACTTCTCTCTCTGAATGCTTTGGGAGGATGTGCTCCAGGCCTTTCTCTTGCCTCCCAGTTCTTTTGTTTTGGATCGCACACATCTAGTCTTTAAGGAGTGGTTTCTCTGACTGTCAGCTTACAGTCACTCATTTCTTTTGCAGTTTCCAGACAGTATCTTACTGTGCAGTCCAGGTTAACCTCAGACTCAGGACACTCCTGACTCAGACCCTTAAGTGTTAAGATAACAGACACTCACTGTCTGGCCTGGCTACATTTCCTGGGTTGATAACAGTCATATTGGATTTGGGGGAGGGGTGTCCATCCTACTTCCAGTGTGGGTTAATCTGGACCCATTTATGGCAGAAACGACTGCATTTTAAACCAAACTAAAATTCTGAGGTACTGTGTCTAAAGATTTTTAACAAATAAGTTAGGGAATATGTGGTGTTGAGAAAAATTTAACCCCTAATGCTTTCCCTTTCCAATGTCCACTGTGTGGGGAGGGACATCTCTTACCCTGAACTGACCAAAACCTTTGAGTGATGTGATTCCTTCTTATGTCCACCAATCACTGGAATGTTACTGTCTGTTAGGGACTTTACATATGCTATTCTAAACTTCATGGATATCACGATTACACTCATATTTTAGATAAAGTGGCCTGGGAAGTCAAGTCCAGCAGGTAGTGACAGAAAGGAACTGACATGGGCTTGTCTGGTAGAATGCCCATCCTTAATCCACTATTCCCAAGTGACGTTTGAAACACCAGGGGATACTAGTCTGTCCTATCCAAATCAGGACAATTAGCTTATCCCCCATTGGCAACTCTGGCTATAATATTTGGTGGAGCAAATCTGGTCATTATATGACTTAATAGGCATGCACCAAACCAAATGGCACTCTAGCTATTGAAAGTGATCAGTAGGTAGAATAAACAAGGATGGCTATTATCTGTGGTGGAAAAATAGTACACAGGTGAGACCAATAGAAAGAGGTTCATATCCTGCCTGCTGAGTGGGCTGGCTACTTGGAGCTACATATCACTAAATGTAAACTATTTTTATGTATGCTTTGAGCTACATATCACTAAATGTAAACTATTTTTATGTTACTCTCACACGGAAGTATAAAGAATAAATAATACCATGGATTAAAACCAAACCAAACCAAAATACCCGTCATGTACATGATTCTTGAGAATCCCTCATCTTCCTCTTCTTTTTTCTGCTGCCTTCTGGGTGTTCTATGTGTATATCCCCCTCAGCTATTGCTGTGACCAAATTAGGCAAAATGATGCATTTGTTTTAACAGTAATTGCTCGAGATGGGAAAGTAACAAATTGAAAGAATGTGAACCAAGGAAGTGCTAATCCCACAAAGAACAAAAAGCAAAAAAGATGGTATTTGAAGGTTGGGGGCAGGGCAACTGCATGTTTCTGGTTGGCAATCCATCCCACTGGGTTTCCGCGGTGAATTTATAAAACCCAAGAACCTCATAGCTGTGAAACTAATAATTCCTGTAGGAAATAGCTTTAATTAAAAATAAGAAACAGTGAGGCTGGAGAAATGGCTCAGTGGTTAAAAATGTTGGCTTCTCTTCCAGAGGACCTGGGTTCAATTCCCAGCCCCTACATGGTCATTCACAACCATCTGTAACTACAGTCCCAGGGAATCCAATGCCCTCTTCTGGGCTCTGTGAGCACTGCATGCATATGGTATGCCTACACACATGCATGGGAAACTCCCATCCGCTGATCAAAATAAAGAGTGATCTTTTTAAAAAAGATATTTTCTAGGATTTGAAATGCAAGCACAAACAAGTGAAGAGACAGAGGGATAGAAAGAGCATGCTCAGCACTTGGGAGACAGAGGCAGGCAGATCTCTGAATTTCAGCTAGCCTTGTCTACAGAGTGAATTCCAGGACAGTGAGGCTACACAGAGAAACTCTATCTTGACAAAATAAAAAATAAACAACAACAAAAAGAAAGAGTATGAGGCAGATAAAGGAGATGACAGCAGAACCATAGATCCACCCCATGCCAAGACTCCTGGAAAAGCAATAGTTCCTTCCTCCTTGGCTCCCTCCCTCCCTCCCTCCCTCTTTCCCACCCTTCCTCCCTTCTTTCCTCCCTCCCTCCCTCCCTTTCTCTCTCCCTCCCTTCCTCTCTCCCTCCCTTCCTTCCTTCGGACTGCTGTGGTTAGAACTTGGGGGTTGCATGGAAGGCATACAAGTTCATGCATCAGAAATTTATCTCTGAATTTGTATGTTAATGGTATGTGGAGGTGCCACCTTTGGGTAGGTACTTAGGGTTAGCTGAGAGTGGAACATTTTACCACATAACTAGTGGCATCATAATGCAAACATGGCCATCACAAAGCACAGATACTTGGAGGTAGGATTATTGGTTTTGTTTTGTTGTTGTATCTTGCATAATAATATTTGCAGTGTGTTTTGGTCATTGTGATCTCTGAACATGCTGGGCATTTACAGGAGCTGCTCAGGTCAGTGCTGTTAGCACTCTGAAAGACCAAGGACTGTGATGACAAAATAAAGTTAGCTTGCTTTGAAAAGAAAGAAAGAAAGAAAGAAAGAAAAGAAAAGAAAAGAGAGACCAGGCTAGCAGTCTTGTGTCGGGCGACATCACAGCAAGACCAGGACCAGATGCCAGCACCACGTAGTCTCTTGGACTTTGCAATCTGCAGGATCATGAGTCAAAGGATCCTCTTCTCTTTACAATCACATGATCTACAGTACTGACTTGTAGTCACACAAAACAGAACAGCATGTCAACAAGAGGCTTAGAGATAGATACTTGTCATAAAATTCTTTATGGAAAAAAAATCTTTAAATCCTGAAGTTTGTTTCTATTTAGAGAACACAAATTAAATACACTTAAATCATAATTTCCTGGGGGTTAGAGACTAGAATAGTTCAATACTACCCATTCCAATCTTAGTCTGCCTACAGCTAATTTTCTGGTTCCCCCCTTCCCCCGTCTTCTGTTTTTGTTTTCTTTCATGGTGGTGGTTATTATTACTATTGTTACCATTATTATTATTTTGTTCTCTTTTTTCTAATGTTATACTTTTCTCCATTTCTGTTAGTTTCCCTTAAAAAAAAATCTATCACTTATTTGTGTGTGTGAGTGCACGCACGCGTGTGTATGTACATGTGTGCATGGAGATGCTCTCTGAAGTTAGAACAGACTGTTAGAGCCTCTGGGGCTGAGGTCAAAGCATTTGTAAGCCACCCAACATGGGACTTTGGAACTGAACTCTGGTTCCAAGAGCAGCAAGGACCTTAAAGCCCTCAGCTATCTTTGCAGCTTCTACCATGTCCTTACTGAATTGCCTCAAACATGGGATTGAAACATAACTGCAAGCATTTTATGTAACTATTTTTGAGTGAATTCTTATTTTACATTCTTAATTAAGAATATTATTGATACACTTATTTAGATGAGTTGAACATCAATGTCTCTCAAAAGCTAAATTAATTAATATTGCTAACATTAATTTTGGCCACTCCCTGACTTTTCCTCCAGTGATATATTTTGCATCCACTCACTTGGGGTAAAGAAAGAAGGATATTAGTACAGAAAGAGAAATTTCTAGAAGCAGTATGTGGATTTTCTATATTATATCATCATATTTTATATTTTCATTTTAAGAGTAGAGATTGTTATTTGACCATGCATTAAAAAATTCTGCAAAATTTCTACATAATTTCCTAAACATGTATGTAAGGGAACCATTCTGTCTTTATAATTGTTATAGCTTCTTGTAAAGACAAAACCGTAAACACAAGACAGAATTCAGGGTGGATGCTGGCTGGGCAGGCTGGGCAGGCTGGGCAGGCTGGGCCAGGTTCTCCTTTTCCCTTTTCTCTCACAGAAACTATAATTGAATTTCACATTTTTTCACAGTTTTAGAAGAAATCAGACTTCCACAGTCAATGGAGTCTATAATTTTTTTTGCTTCTAAGCTTTGTTTTTGACATTCTTTATACACAAAATTCTATCTCCTATATTCCCAACACACTTTTACCCACTAGGAAAATAGTCATTTATCTTAAGGATGGAATCGCCTTCTGTTTGATTCCAGAGTAGATGAGACTAGACAATTAGCACTGAGCAAATGCATCTGCATCCCTGCCACCTGTGAGGACCCTGGCAGAGCACCCACAATGCTCTCAGAACTTCCTCCCATTAGGCAGCAAAGGTCAGAGGGTAAGGGTGCATGGCACACTTTGAACTGCACATAGGTCCTCATGGAAAGAAAGGTTCAGTAAACCACCAAGCAGACCTGTAAGGGAGAGGAGGCATGATACTCGAATGTATGCTGGTGATAATGACGTGAGCTTGTAGAAACAGATGAGTGAATGAGCAGGAGAAAAAATTTTTATTAGTCAACACCAACAAACAAAGGAGCAAGAACATAGTGGGCACATTTTGGGGATTAAAATAAGAAGCTTTAAGATCTCAGATGGTTTTTCAATGAATCTGCAATGTTTATATTATATCAAGTCAGATTTTAAGACTAATGGTAAAACTTCCTATGCCTGTGCATGTATTTATGCATGTGTAGGCATGTATGCTTGTGTATGCACATGGATGTGGAGGCCAAAGGCTGGATAGCTTCTTCTATTATTCTTCATTTTATTGTTTGAGACAGTCTCTCTGAGCCTGACCCTGGAGCTCACTGACTCGGCTAGAGAAGGTGATCACTTCCCAGGGATGTGCCTGTCTCTGGGGTTACAGGCCTATGATATCACACCCATCTTTGATATTAGTGTTTGGGATCTGAATATAAGACCTCATGTTCTTGTAGGAAGTGCTTTTCTGAATGAGCTCTCTCCGGTCACCAGAGATGAAACTTTCTGATGAGAAAGTACACATAGAAACCAGGTCGACATTCATCGTAACGGGACTAAGTGTTAATTAAACATTACCTCAAGTAGTTTTAGAGAACGGATTGATCGGAAACTGAAATTTTCAGATGACCTTATCGCTAGATCTGAGGCATAAAGAGGTAGGTCAATTCAACTTTGGGTACATAGCTTGTATTGGGAGAGAAATGGAATGTGACAAGCCATTACACACAGAAACGTCTGTGTGTGTAAGCATGATTCCATAAAAATAATAAAGTTGTACAGACAAGTTAGTTCCATTATTTATTACACACACACATCTTACCCATCCTACCTGCCTTTTAAACCTTCTGCAAAGTCCACCCCACCTAGCTTGAGGGTACCAGTAATCAGCCTCACTCCAAAACACTGTTGCTGAGATCTTGCATTTGGAGAGCACAGTTGAAGAACATTTGGAGTATCTTACCTTAAATAGTTGTTTTATTCACAAGGAGAGTGACCAGAGGGCAGATAGTAAAACAGAACCTCCATTTCCTCAGCCAATCAGGAAGTGCGTTTGGGGAGAACAGGAGCCACAAGAGAGATGGTTGTTTTCTGCTGCATTTGTTGGTCTCTTTCCAGCATCCCTTCTCCAGTCTCACACCACGGTGCTTTTCTTCTCTATTGGAGCAGGATCCTTAAAGTGAAGGCTGGGTCCCCTTGCCCAGTGGGATCCACGAGCATTGTGCTGAGTCAGCACCACACGAATGGAAGGCTGGGCGTTCAGTGTGGTCTCCGGAGCATACTCCTTACTGGGATCTTTGCCCCGGCAGTCATACAGCACACAGGAGATGAGGAACACCAAAAGCAATATGACGTAGCTTGCAACAAGGATGATGAGGTTCAAGGTGACAGGGTCGATCTCCAGGTAGAACTCCATCACCTCTCCCACAGTGGGGAAGCGTGTCTAGAGGAAGGCATTTGGGGTCAGTTTGGGCATTGCAGGGAGTAAACACAAAGGCTACATTGACTCTGGAATAAAAATACAATAATCTCCACTGCTCCAGGAAACCCCGGGGATTAGAGCTGCTCAGTTTAATAACTTAAGCTCTTTCTGTTAATACCACTGACACTGGAGAGAGGAGTGTGGGAGGGAGAAAGGGAGGGGAAGGGAGGGGAAGGGGAGGCAAGTGTGTGTGTATGTGTGTGTGTGTGTGTGTGTGTGTGTGTGAGAGAGAGAGAGAGAGAGAGAGAGAGAGAGAGCGAGCGAGCCACAAATCAGAATTGCACTGAAAACTGAAGTGTATTTGCTGTCATCTCAGGCCAATGTGAACTTCGGAAAGCATTGTGGGTGCTCTGCCAGGGTCCTCACAGGTGGCAGAAATATAGGTGCATTTGCTCAGTGCTAGTTGGCTAGTCTCATCTACTCCGCCATCAAGGAGAAGGTGATTCAACGTGTAAGATAAGTGGCTATTTTCCTAGCGGGTGAAAGGCTCTTCTAGAAGAGATCAACCTGGGAGGGAGACTTACATTGAATATGGGTGGTACCACTCAGCAGGCTAGTGGTCTGGACAGAGGAAAATGGGAAAGGAGCTCAATGTTAGTATTTTGCCATTCTCTGCTTCCTGCACCATGACACAGACTTCTCTGCTCTGCTACATCTTTCTTGCCATGATGTACGGAACCCTCCAAATCCACCAGCCAGAATGAATCCTTTCTGAAGCTGCTTCTGTGAGGCATTTGGGTACTATGATAAAAAGCTAATTACTACCTTCTCACACATTATTTCCTTTTCTTGGTTTTTGTATGTGTATTTTTGGTCATACAGGACATCAGTGGCCATTTCTCTAATGATAATGGCAGTCTTTTGATGCTCTTAGTTAAAGGCTGGTGTATCCAGAAGTGGAGGTTGACAGGTTTCTTTGTTTTGATTTGATTTAGCATCATTAAGCTCTAGTGAGCAGCTTCTTGCAGCACTCATTTGTGAAGAGCTTCCAAAGGAACCAGAGGATTCAGCAATGCTTTAGAGGAGTGGTTCTCAACCTGTGGGTCATGACCCCATTGGTTGCATATCAGATATTTACATTGTGATTCCTAACAGTAGCAAAATTACAGTTATGAAGTAGCAGCATAAACAATTTTATGATGGGGGGGGTCACCACAATATGAGGAACTGTATTAAAGGGTCACAGCATTAGGAAGGGTGAGAGCCACAGCGTTAGAGGTCACTCTTAATCTTCAGATCTTTTTCCAAATAAAATATTCTATAACTTTGTGGTTCTGGACTCAGGATGAGTACTCCTCATGTGCTGTATGTTTGGGGCCATCCTTCTTGGACTCCGTTGAGCTTCTTATTAATGCAGATGCCTGTATCAGACCCAGGTTGATCTGGTCTTTGAGACTTAAGTCTTGGAATCTGCATTAATAGGAGTCTCCATGGATGATTTTGCTATATAAGTATTTGGAGTCTTCGGCATAAAATATGAAAGCAAAGTCTAGGGCCATATGGCTTTGAATTTGCCCAGTCTCATCGTGTCTTAGAAGCCAAGCAGGGTTGGGTCTGGTTAGTATTCGGATCAGAGAATAAGAAAGCAGAAGGTGAGGGATCTGTTCGAATGGACCTTGAATATCAGCCAAGACATACCCCAGGATGTGTTCAATACACAATTCAACAACTGTTTGATAGATTCAGAGAATTAATTTTGTCGAGAGGAAATCCTTTTCCTGGCAACACTTCCCGTTTACCAAGCTCCTAGGAGACAGGTGTTATAAACAGAATGTCAATATATTGAGCTTCTGTGGCTCCCTGTGGAAGGGCCATGGCTTGCCTTCCTCCTGAAAGCAGATCTTTAGAAAAATCCATTTGCAATCAGGAAGTTTCTTGGTGGGCACAGGACCCCAGTAAGTGGGATTGTCTCGAGTCTGCCAATCACAGGCAATGCCCCAAGCTGAGGCCAGGTTTTAAAAGGCTGCAGTCTATACCAGACCCTCACCTTCTTTGCCCACACTGAGCTCTAGTTTCTTAACTTCTGTAGTGAACTTGCACCTCCAAGGCCCTGGTGTCTCCACAGAACAATCTGAGGCACTTTGGAGCCTTTAAACAGATGCACAAACAATTGTGAAAACTATGAATGAGGACTCCTTGCACTATGGTCCATATTAAATCAAGGTATGTGAGGCAACTTTGCTCTTGTAAGTAGGGTTGCTCCATTGGTTCCAGGTGACTTGTGATAACCCTAAGTCACGATGGTAAATCTGGCCTGGCCTGTCTTTGTTAATCAATGCAATTGTGCCAACTTTTCTCTTGGAGTCCTATTTATACTTGGATTAAGATCATTGATTATTGCTCTTGGCCTCAGGCTTTTATTACCATCAGAATAGAGTTTTGTTCCTGTTGTTATTGTTGTGTGACTGCCCTGTTTCTGCTTATACTTCATTCTATGACCCGCCTTCCCCTCGAAGATCTGCTTCTTGTAATGTACAGGGTGAAATGAAGCCTATCTCTTTTACCTAATCAATATGAGGATACCTGTCTCTCTCTCATGTTTTTTCTTGTGGCTACCCTGTCCTATGGGCTTGTCTTCTTTCATTTTCCTTTTGCTTTTGTGCCATCTAGTGGTTACTGGATAAAGAAAAACAACTTGGCACTAGGTCAAGGATGGTGGCTGGCAGAAAGGGGACTGTAAATACTAGTAACAGGCAGGGTGGTCAGGATGTACTGGTTCCTTCATTCACTGCAAACATTAATTGCACACTTACCATGCTGGCAGATGCTCGGGAGCTTTGAGTTTGATTTGTGTAACTGTGGCACGCCTGCAGTGTTTCAGAGCTCAGGGCGATGGGTAAACCTCAGTCCCACTGTTTGAGACTTAGTCTCTGAGTTTAGGAAAATTGAAGCTTAGGGAAGAGGCTGCATTTTATGTCCTGATCCCATTCTCTTTCTCCTCTTCCACCCTTTTCTCTTCCCCCATCTCTTCCTACTGCCTAAAATGGGGATCAAATGTCTCTATAGACAAGCTATGCTGGGGAGGGAGACATTTAGAACCCATAAGAGAGGTACCCCATCGGTTCTCACTTGTATTTTGACTCTGTACCAAGAACATTTCGTGAGAAATACGCACTCTACAATGATGCAACACTATTACATTTCAAGGTACCCAGAGTCTGATGTTTAAAATATCAAATATTTTTTTTTTGTATTTTAAATATTGTGGATGGGAACTTATTCCTCGTACTACATACAGCGTTCCTTACGTCCTTGATAAGGTATAATGTCCCTAAAGTCCAAGGTTAATTTTTTAAAATGTCACAAGCAAAAGTATCATAAAAATTATGGGATATCTGATTATTCTTTAGTTGAGGACTGTGGTGGTTTGAGTAGGAGTGGCTCGCATAGACTCATGGGTTTGAATGCTTGTCCCGCAGGAAATGGTGCTGTTAGGAGGTGTGGCCTTGTTGGAGTGGGTGTGGCCTTGCTGGAGGAAGCGTGTTACCATGGGGGTGACCTTTGAGCTCTCAGCTGGTTCCTTCCCTGCTGCCTTCAGGTCAAAATGTAGAACTCTCAGCTCCTTCTCCAGCACCATGTCTGACTGCATGCTGCCATGGTTTCTGCCATGACAATAATGGACTGAACCTCTGAAATTATAAGACAGTCCCAATTATGCCGGGCAGTGGTGGCGCACGCCTTTAATCCCAGCACTTGGGAGGCAGAGGCAGGTGGATTTCTGAGTTTGAGGTCAGCCTGGTCTACAGAGTGAGTTCCAGGACAGCCAGGGCCACACAGAGAAACCCTGTCTCAAAAAACAAAAAACAAACAAACAAACAAACAAACAAAAAAGACAGTCCCAATTAAATGTTGTCCTTTGTAAGAGTTGCCATGGTCGTGTTGTCTGTTCACTGCAATAGAAACATACCTAAGTAAGACAAGGACATTTAGGTTCAACAAAGTGATATTTTCAGGCCAAACATAAATGACAGAAAGAAGACTGTAAGACAAGTGTCTTTCTCTTTTCTTTCTTTCTTTCTTTTCTTTCTTTCATATGCTGGTGTTTGAAACCAAGGCCTTGTGCATACTAGGCAAATACTCTACCTCTGAGCTACATCCTCCACTGTAAGGCGAGTTTAAAAATATATGTATATGTGTGTGTTCTTCTTTATTATATTATACTACAGAATATTTTTAAAATAATATTTTATTAATTCTTTGAGAATTTCATAAATGTAATTTGATCACATCGACTACTCCCTCAACTCCTCCCAAATCACCCAAACCAACTTTGTATTTTTTCTCTCCCTCCCTTTCTCCTTCCCTCCCTCCCTCCCTCCCTCTCTCCCTCCCTCCCTCCCTCCCTCTCTCTTTGTCTCATCAAGTCCCTTTATGTTACACAACTACTCTTGATCATGGGGCCTGCTCTGGACTGTGGTTTATACTACGTGTCTCACCATTAAAGAAAACGGACTGTCTATATAAAGTTTTTGTGAATTGTTTGAGAACTGTATTCATGGGTGAACTGTTAGGATTATATTCAGTTGCTTCTTCTCCCTAGTCCCTCCCATCTTCTACCTCTCATTGTTTTCTAACTTCATGTCCGCCTCAAAAGAGTAACATATTAGTCCAGCTTGTGCTGCCCACATTTTTGTGGGTGTGGAACCATCTCCCCGGAGCATGGTGGATGGACCATGTGCCATGCCCTTCTCAAGGAAGGACTTCGCGAATCTTAGTCTAGAGCATGTGCTGGCATTTCTAACCTGAGTGGAAAATCAAAGGGCACACTCTGTAGAGCAGTGGTTCTCAGCCTTCTAATGCTGTGGCCCTTTCATACAGTTCCTCATGTTGTGGTAACCTTCAACCATAACATTGTTTACATTGCTAATTCATAAGTGTAATATTGCTAGTTATGAATCATAAGGCAAACATATTATTCAATGGTCTTAGGTGAACCCTGTGCAAGGGTCATTTGCCCCCCCCAAAGGATCTCTATCTACAGATTAAGAACCTCTGCTGTAGCCACTAGTACAATAGTGGCAGTGCCAAACAATGTCACTAACCTGCATTCTCAAAAGGATCTCACTGACTGAAGACATGACCAGCTTCTAACTCTTTATCCTTGTAAATGCCCATGTGGCCCCCTGGCAGCCTCTGGAGAAAATACTAATATATTTTACCATTGAATCATTTCATAGTCCCCCCCCGCCCCCACTGCAGTGGGTTGAATCGTATCCCATCCTCAAATTTACACCTACCTGGAACCTCAGAATAGGGCCTCGTTTGGAAACAAGGTATGCTTAGTTGAGATCCTGCTAGGGAAGACTGCCTGAATCTGACACTGGTATCCTTAGTAGCATAGTGGAAGGGCAAAGAGATGCTCAGAGACAGAAATGCCATGTAGAGATGGAGGCAGAGATGGGAGTGCATAATTCACAGAGATTTAGGATTGCCAGCTGTTACCAAAATTGGAAGAGACAGGAGACAGATCTTCCCTCTGAACCTCCAGAACGAAGCAGCTCTGCTGCTTCTTGACTTCAGACATCCAGTCTCCACAACTGAGGGATTAATACCTTTGCTTTAAGACATCTTATTATTTGGGGGGAGGGGGTGTTTCCTTTTTAAAAAAGTAACAACCCCAGGGAATGAACAGATCACATATTTACTCTTTAGGTGACATCAGGTGTGGCTCAAAGAAAACAGGCTTACAAGCTTTTAAGGGACCTCCTCTGCTTTACACAGAGACTTGCTTCTCCTGGTACTGTGCTGGGCTCCTGGCTCCTCTTTCTCAGGTATGGCCACAGAACAAAGCAAGAGAAATAAAAGAAAATGCGTGTATTCGGAATTTACTTCCATAAAAGATAGAGACCTTCTGTTTAAAATAGCTTCTCTTTGGCAGCACTCACAAAGCCTTTTATAACTTTATGGTGAAATTCCTCAGAAGACACAGAAAAAGTACCCAGGCCTATAAAAACAGTGGTGAACAACATTGCAGGGGAAAATCTTTTTTTTTTTTTTTTTTTTTTTAAGAGTCTAGGGCCACGGCTCTCTTCTCTCCTTTTCAAGAATTATTGCAACTCACTTCTCTTCCCCTTTATCATCCAGGATTTCTAAAGGTGGTGACTCCTGGGAGATACTCAACTTTGAAGAATCAACTCCATCATTCTTGAATTCCTTTGTACATTTCAGACGTCGATACCAACATCCATAAAACAAGAATTAGGCACTTCAGGCAGAGCAAGGGCTTCTCTTTGAATTTAAAAATATCAGTGTTGTGCAGGAAGAGACTAAGAACACTAAGCCCTCAAATACAAGACAAGAAGACTGAAGGAGTAAGCATCTTTCCTACTTAGAAGGCAAGAAGACTTTAAAGGGGTCTCAAAAGGTGACAAGTGTTCAGATGTTTATGAGTGCCCCACCCCAACCCATCACCTACCCAGAGAAAGCCTAGAATCACCCAGGAGGGCATTCCAATACAGTAAAGGCTGAGATTTCTTCCATGTAATGGGACACTGGTGAGTTCATGAAGATGCCTCTCCTTCCCTCACCTCATTCCCATCCTTCTTGTGACACGGAGCAGCAATGTTCTGAATAGTAAAGAGAGAGGGGGCTAATGGAAGAGACCAGAGGCACTTATGGAATATATGCCAAGAGGATATAAGGACAATAGCCAAGATGCGACTAGGTTGGTGACATTGAGCGATAGGATAGGAAAGGATAAGTAATTCTGCCGAGAGCCCCTATAGTTGGTTTATAGGGGTCTCATGGAGTGGACTGTAGAATGGTTCTGTGGTTAAGGGCACCAGCTGCTCTCATGAGAGGACCAGGATTAAATTCTCAGCACCCACGTGGTGGCTTATAACTATCTATAACTCCAAGCCTAAGAGATCAGACACCGTCATATAGAGGCACATAGACAAGTTGGGAGTGGCAGTAGAAAAGGGATCAGATGTATCAAGAGATCGTCTTAGGATGAGTTAAGTTTGGGATGCAGAGGGGTATCTAGATATTGAACATGTATTCTAGGGGAAAGCTCAGCGTCACAAAAACAGACTTCAGAGTCATCAATGAGCAGCATTGCAGAACTGGATGAGAAGCCTCATTTGAAGGCCCAAGAGAGAAGAAGAATCAGCAAACAATGAGGAAGAGAAGAAAGAAGTGAGGTAAGAGGAGTCCCAGAACACAGCACCATGAAAATTAAGGGAGAATAGACTCTAATAATGGTATAGAACCACCAGGTTACAGGTCATTAAATGATAGGTTGGTGACATGGCACAATGTGCACAAGTATTTGTCACCAGGCATAATCTGAGTTTAATTTCTAGGACCCTCAGGGTAGAAGGAAAGAACCGTTATGCACAAGTTGTCCTATGACCTTTATGGCATGTGCTTCAACACAAAGTAAATGTAATTAAGAAATGTAAACGATGCTAAGTGGTTGGGTAATGAGACTAGAGAGCCAGTAGTTTTACAGTCTTCATAAAAACGAAAGAGTTTTTCAGAGGAGGGATCGAATAAGTGTGGAAAGTCTCCAAAATAAATTGACAAAAGAACTTAAATCAGACAGTTGAGGCAGTGAGTGCAGATTATAGATAACTGGAGGGTTTCAGCTGTGAAGAATTTCAGAACATGGGATTCTGTTTGACTCAAAGATGAATTACTGTAAGGCATGTAGTTGGGTCTATGGGAACATTCCAAAGGACAAAGGAAAAGTCATAGTGGCAACATCCTTGTGCAAAGATGGGATTCAGAATAAACATAGAAGATGGACCCCAATCAGGAGTGGGGCCACACTTCTATAGCGTGCTGGATGGTTTTATGTCAACTTGACATAAGCTAGAGTCATCAGAGAGGAGGAAAACTCAATGAAGAAAAATGCTTCCAGAAGATTGGGATGTATGGCATTTTCTTTTCTTTTCTTTTTTTTTGAATTCCATTTATTTTTTTGATACTTTATTTACATTTCAAATGTTTCCCCCTTTCCAGATCTCCCCTTTGGAACCTTCCTATTCCCTCCCCCTCCCCCTGCCTCTATGGGGGGTATTCCCCCACCCACCCACTCTCGGTTTCACTCCTTGGCATTCTCCTATACTGGGGCATCTAACACCCTCTGGCCCAAGGGCCTCTCCTCCCCCTGATGGCTAACAAGACCCTCCTCTGCAGCATATGTGGCCAGCACCATGGGTCCCTCCATGTGTATTCTTTGGTTGGTGATTCAGTCTCTGGGAGCATTGGGAGGTCAGGCCAGTTGCCACTGTTGCTCCCTCCCTGGGGCTGCAAACTCCCTCAGCTCCTTCAGTCCCTTCTCCAACTCCTCCATCTGGGACCTCACACTCAGCCATATGGTTGCTGTGAAGTGACTCTTGGGTATTCCAAACTTTTGGGCTAATAACCACTTATCAGTGAGTACATACTGTGTTCATTCTTTTGTGACTGCGTTACCTCGCTCAGGATGATATTTTAAAGTCCCATCCATTTGCCTAAGAAGTAATTAGTGGCATTCAGCAGAAGTCAGCCATCCAGTTCTGCTGTGCCTCTGAGAATTTACCAAGATGCATTAGCTCAAAGTAGGCAGATGGTTTGTTAAGCAGATTGGAGGTCTCATCAGGTGAGAACAGAGTGTGTGTGTGGGGGGGCATCGATAAAAAATGTTAGAATAGAAATAGTTCTGACACTAGATCAAAGCCTTCAAACTGGGTGGGTGGGGCGGGTGTGATGTGTGTGTGGCTGGAAAGTGTGATAAATGGTGGAGTGAATGCAATGATGGTCCCTGTGTGGCCAGGAGAGAGTTTGCAGGAGAGTGACAGTCAGTGTCCTGGAAAGATCCGAGGGTGGTAGCTACAGCCAGGCAGTGTTGGAATAATGAGTTTGGAGTTCTTGGTAGTGACAAGATTTGAGAACATGGAGAAGACCCATGGCTAAGGTGGGACAAAGAACATCTCATTGGAGCTGAGCTAGTCAGTGGTTTGTATAACGAAGTTTCAAATTTCCAAGTGGGTTGAAGAAGTAAGAATGAAGAGAACCAACTGAGCTGAGGGCTAAGGTCATCAAGGACGGAGGGTGGTTAAGGGCAGTAAGAGGCATTTGGTAGATAGCTGTGGTCATGTGCCTGTCAGTAGCATACTATCTCAGGATTTGATGGAGAAAGGAGAAACCGTTTAATAGTGATAGCTGGGGTAATGCATTTGCCTGCTGAATGAGTGAGCTATGTCGTGTGTGGACATGTCAGCTTTCTGTGACTGCTTGCTGTAACATGTTAGCACAAGCGTTGCTGTTAGATCTCAGACATGCTCTCACAATACCAGATATCTGAAGTTCAAAATTAATACCACTGGCCACCAGTCAAGGTATTGGCAAGTTTGTGCTTGTGCTAGCATGCTGGGAGAGGGTTGGGTCCTTTTGGTTTCCCTCCTTGCCTCTCCATCCTTTCTGCTGTCTCTCCCTTAGATTTTTTATTTTTTTATTTTTAACAGAGCCTTGGGTTGGCCTCAGATTCCTGAAGTAGCTGAAGCAGAGGTCTTGAACTGAATCCTTCTGCCTCCACATCCTAAATGTTGGGATTGCAGGCTCACCCTCTATCGTGTCTGGCTTGCCTGTTCACGTGGTCTGTGATTATTTAAGGCCAGCCTTTCAAATATAGGCTCCATTTTCTCATTGTCTTGTTTTCTGTGTGTAAAGTCTGCACATGTTGGCAGTTTTAGCTCACCCAGATGGTCCAGTGCAATCTCCTCATCTCAAGAGCCTGGGTTGAACAGTGTCTCATGGGTAGACATGCATGGGTAACATGCATGGGTTCCAGGAATCAGAATGTGGCTATTTTCTGGGAAGGAGACGCTCAGCCTCTATATAAAGAAAAGCAGAAATGTGAGCTTCCATTCTCTATGACTTGGATGGAATCAATGTCCACAGGATGGTCAGTTTTCCATAAAAAGGCTAATGCTAATGTTAATAATAATAATAATGTTTATCAAGTAAACATTTTACTTATTTGTTTGGAGAGTGTGCGTAGAGGCACACATGCCACAGGACCTGTGTGGAAGTCATGGGACACATTTAGGAGTTGGTTCTCTTCTAGCACTCTAGACTCAAGCTCTAGTAGTCAGCCTTGGTGGCAGGTGGTTATCAGTCTTGGATATATCTCAATAAGAGTTAAACTTGATTTAAAAGTCTCAGGATTCATAAACCAAAATCAAAGAAGCAAAGAGCTGGGCTGTAGGCACGTCTAAAATAAGAAACATGGAAAAGAAAGCAATTTCTCCTACCATCAAATCTGAGGGAGCCTGATTTTGTATATTGCTATGGAAAGCACTGACAAGAAGCCTTTCCAAAAACCAAATCAGTGAACAATTGAACTGTGAGAGCACCCGGTTTTAGGGACAGCAGGTTATTATCCCTCCCTGGGTCTGTTCTTTACTTCTGCTATCTTTCTCCTCTCTGGATAAGAAACCTTCACACCCATAATGATGCTCTGTATTTCCTTATCTGAGTCCCAGACCATCTGGAGGCATTCTGTCTTCCTTTTGCCTTTGGACTTTTTATAACCTGTGATTAGGGTACGATGGTTAGAAATGCCTTCTTTATCTTTATCTCATTTCCCAAGTAGGGTTTATGTAATGCCAATGTTCATTTATTTGGATCTGTAGATTGGACTTGGGAAGACACACCCGGATTTGAGATGTATGCTTGGCTCTGAGATATAGAGAATGCTCAGATGTAACTGAGATTTTGACAGTGCTAATTGCCAGGATGCTGAAGGCAACCCAGAGGCAGGCACAAATGCCATATGGAGAAACAGAATCCCAATGGTTCTGCACTCAAAATACCCTAACACTCCAAGCCTCTCCTACCATCTTTCTGTTTCAGGGTTGTGCCAGGCCTCTGGGACCTCCTGAATAACTACTGCAAACAGACAATCTGCTCAACTCTCATACTGCCCCTCCTCCCGCAGTAACCTTGAGTGAGCCTCTAAAAGCCCGACCACATTGTTCCTTGGCTCAAAACCTTAAAGTAGCTTCTCACACTACCTTAGCCAAAGGCAACATTCTCCCACAAGGGCACTAAGGCCCTGAACAAGTAGGTCTAGCTGTTTCTGTCCTGTCATCCCCAAGCACTGACCCCTCAGTTGGTCTTTGCCAGTGTCCTGGTATTCCTTGCATTCTCCTGGTCCCTTCCACCTTATGGTCTTAGTACGTGCTAGTTTTTCTGTGACTGCTTCTCTGTATAGCCTGTTCCTTGGATGTTTGCTCACTCTACTCCCCTCTTGGTTAGCACCATAGCCCTTAGTCTGTGATACCCCACATGCTGTTAGTATTTATCTGCTATAGGACTTTTTAATTGCTAAGAGTAAGGTGCATGGTGCAGGGAGCTATTCCTGCGCATGCCCAGAACAGAGCACTTTGTATGATTGTAAACTCTGAATGCATATTTGAGGACAGGAAAAATGCACCATCTACAAAAATCCATCTTGTTTTTCTTAATGTCTCACCCTGTCATGAGATAAGGTGATGTTTTACTTTTCTGTGGCCATATATCGGACAAAGGCAACTTAAGGGGTGAAGAGTGCGTTTGGCTCACAGTTTGAGGGACCAAAGTTCATCACGGCAGAAAAGGCTTCGTAGACAGTGGCTCTATGGTGGTGGGGTGAGGCTGCATGCTCACATTTCAGTGGATGAAGAAGCAGACAAGGGGAGCCTGCCTGTTCTGTCATTTTTCTGCTTCCCCCACTTATCAGTTTATCAGTGTGTGATATCAGCTGCTGAGATGGCATTGCTCTCCCGTGAGGACTGTCTCGTCTCCTCACTTTATCCTCTCTGAAAAGGCCACGAGGGACCCAAAGGTGTGACTTGTTAATGATTAGGTTATTTTTGCTCTTGTTTTATGAGGGGAGAGTAATAGTTACCATTTTGTTTTTTAAGACCTGAAACTTGCTCTGCGCCAGCGAATGACTTTGAACTCTGATCCTCTTGTACTCAGCTTCCAAGTGCCACAATCACAAGATAATGGCAGCACAATCCGTTTTATGCACTGCTGAGAATTGAACCCAGGGCTTCATGTATACTAGGCATGCATTCTGCCAGTTGATGTCCATCCTCAGATCCAATGAAGTATTCTTGATAAAAAAAAAAAAAATAGAAAAAATATTATAATGAAGAAAACAGGCCTGGCTGAGTGGTATGAGATAATCGTATCTTTCAAATTTATAAAGTCTTTTTGAAAAAAGTGTTTGTTGAAGATCTAACCATAGCAACTCAGAAGGTGACTGTGCTTGAAGCTTGTCCCTATAAAGAGGTGACTGATTTGCACCAACCTACTGTCATTATCATAATGGAAATGAAGACACATGGGAGACAACAAGGATGTATTTGAGGACACATGAGTGAGCGGCCATCTGTAAGTGAAGGAGAGGGGCCTCAGAGGAGACCAAACCTGCAGGCTTCTTGTCATGGGCTTCCAGCTCTTCCAGAACATGAGAAAATACATTGTTTTTTTGAAGGTGTTCTATCATCTGCTCCCTAATGCCAGCCCTAGGAGACAGTGTACTAGCTTTCAGGGAGAAGTGCTATTTTGAATTGTGCTTCCAAAGGATCTGGATCTAGAAGGTGGACAGTGAGGGGACAGCAGCTCATTAATTTTCTTCAGGGCCTGTGGGAGAGAGAGCCTACTGCTTAGAGCTGTGGTGTAAAGGCAGAAGAACTTCAATTCAAGTTGGACTTCAATCCAACTTGAGTGTCTTGGGGTAGCCACCAGGGAGGACTGCTTTGATGTGGGGTTAAGCCAATAGAGAGTCTTTATTAGCTGGTTAGGGATTATACTGAGTGTTCAGGATCCCAGGGTAGCACCAAGCCTTTCTCAGGGTGAGCTTTTAAGTACGAAAACCATGTTCAGGTAACAAGAACACTTAGCCATAAACAAAACTACAGAAGCCAAATAAAAGCATGGTTAGTATGTTTAGAGACTTTCCCAGACCTTCGGGCTTTGGTGGATTAGGTTTTAGTTTTTGTGGCAGATGGTGCTGTCTATATGCTGAGTTCTTTGACCTGAATGGTACTTCCATCACAGAATCAGCTATGCTGACATCTGGTGGTTGTTCCAGTGAGAACTGGCCTGAGAAACAGGATACCTTGTGTTGTCATTGATTACCGTGATAGCGGAAGGCTTGTCACATCCCCGGTCCTCTTACTGCTTTACATGCATTGCGTAGTCTGATCTTCTCTACTCTAGGACATGCTGTCATTTTCTGATGAGGAAACTGAGGCACAGAGGCTGGGAACATTGCTTCATGAGATTACATGCCCAAGCCAAGGTTTGAATAGGGAGCCTGTGCCTGTGGCTCTTGAGTTCTTTTTCCCATGACACATCGTCATTGGCTAATGAGTTCTCTTAGCACAGTCATTGGTTAGTACCAGATCATCTCTCCAGGGCTACATGTTGCTATTCAAGAGTATATAGAAAAAAGTGTTATTATCAAAGTCTCTTGACTCTTCCTTGGCTTTCTCCCAGTTACTTGATTTGACTTTTCATTGTGACTAATGCTTGGGTGGTGTTTTCTAGGCCTGTTCTCACCCTCATGCTCCGAATTCTATCTTCTACATAGAAAGTTATGTTATTTCTCCTCTGAAAATTCTGTTGCCTGCATGGCTAACTTAGGAATAATCGTTTGCTTTCCTTTTTTTTCTCCCCTTCCTCCTTCCTTCTCTTCCTTTCATTTTGTTATGGTTTTTATTTTGAGACAAAAATCTTACTTTATAGTCCAAGTTACCCTCCCTAGGTAGCCTCAGCTTGACCAAGAATCTATAGCAATCCTATTGTATTTGGATTATGGGCCTGAACTTCTACACCCAGTCTGCTTTTCTCAATTAAAATTGTTCTTTCGATGACTTAATTTATATGTGCATATTCTTTCTCCCCCTCCCCCAACCTCCTTCTTCCCTTCCTCCCCCCTTGTTCCCTCCCCTCCTCCTGCTCTTTGGAATGCTGGAGGTGGAACCCAGGGCGTCAAGATTACTAGAGGAGCACTCTACCACCACGCTACACCCAAGCCAGGCAGTCTTCTGCTCTGCTCATGTTACCTCAGCACAACAGACTTAGTCATCTGAGGAGGGGGATGAAAGAGCTACTATCACCGATGCTTTAAGCACAGTGCAAAACTAACAGAGATTAAACCAACTCCTTCGATTTGGCAAAAGACAAAGGCACCGTAGTCCAAGGTCATGCTATCAGCTGGCATCTTGTTGAATGCGTTATCTGCGTTAGTTCACATTATCTTTATGTTACCATCAGTTCTGTTATCATCCACTGTATGGGTGGAAGGGGATATATCGGTGGCATGTGGGCAGTTTGTTTGAAGCAGCATGACTCATAAATGTTAGGGCTGTGGATTTGAAGCAGTGTGACAGACATTAGTATAATAAGGATTCTATACAAATAAAGGATTTATGCTAATGAAGAATAATGTGTGACTAGAAGCTTTGGTAGTCACCGACAGGAATTTAATTGTTCTCCAGGATGTATGTTCTGTTTTTGTTTGTTTGTTTGTTTGTTTGTTTTTCTAGATAGAGTTTCTCTGTGTAGCCCTGGCTGTCCTGGAACTCACTCTGTAGACCAGGCTGGCCTTGAACTCAGAAATCCACCTGCCTCTGTTCCCCGAATGCTGGGATTCGTAGGCACACAGCTACATCACAGTTCTTAGCATCCCCTGGAGCTGGGTGTGGCCCAGAAGACAGTGAAAGGATGTGATGGATGACGCCATTTTGGAGTCCGTCTTTTCTTTTGACCCAGGATGAGCTCCAATAGGAGGCTGGAGCCATTAGACAGACAAGCTCTGAAAGCCCTGGTCCCCACGTGAAACAAAAGTGTTTTCTTGGTGCTGCTACGTAAATGGAAAATTGATTGGAGGGGGGTCTGTTTGCTATCGCAATTTCATTTACTAGGACATTGTAACAACAGTTACGAGATCCGGAAGTCAGTCAGAGCAAGCCCAGTCACCTAGTAGAGAAGCAAGTATTTGCTGTGCAATGTGAGTATCAGCTTCAAATATCTCCCAGTCAGCGGGCAGCAGCCTCCATTTTACATGTTTGGGGGACCAGGGGGCTGTGACAAGCTTCGGTTCCATCAGTCCTGACCCGTGACGTGTGCTACAAATATACTTTCAGTCGAATGATACGAACTGGATTAGTACTTCAGTACTTCTTACACAAGGACATCAGGGGTCCTTGGTTCTGCCTGTAGGTTACTCATCCCTTCATCTAGGCACCCGGAGCTTTTTAATCAACCCATGCTACATCCAATGCTTAATCTTTGAAAACAATGTAGAATGGGTGACTCCATAGAAGTCAAGATACAGTATGTGTGGCTAGCTTTTCTGGTGACTCAAACATAAAGTCTTTCAAACATATCTGGAGAATTTTTATGCTATTAAAATCTTTTAGATGATGGACACACTCATATCTTTCTATTCAGATGACAGATGGGAGAGAAATACAGTTTGAGCCAGTTATTTCCATGTTCCTCCTTCCCTCCTCCCTCCCATCCTTCCTCCTTTTCACTTCCCTCTCTCCTTCCCTCCCCCTGCTTTCTTTTCTTCTCTCCCCTTCTCCCCTCCTCCCTTATTCATGAATCCTCGACGTTATTACCTGCAAATGCTAAGGACTGTGTTCTAATACACATTTCTTGGCCTTCTATCTGCAATATATTAAGCTCTGTGGACTCAGACTTGTGTTTTCCTATGAGCCCATGTCCCTTGTCCTGTCTCTTTCTAATCCTGGGTCTTTCTTTTTCTCTTGATAATAATTGTTTATTGCCTCCTAGGCTGCCCCCACACAGAGGGCACAATTCTCCACGCAAGCAGCCGCAGTGTGCCATCCTGGCCAGTAGAGGGCATCAGGAGACCACGAGCCCTGTAAACCTTACCATTCTGGTCCGATTTTCCTTCCCTTTGAGAGCAGGAAACCAACAATAACAGGTTCTGGATGGTAATGCACGTTTCTAGTTTCCCGATTCTTTATGTCAGTAATGACGTTTTGGGTAGCAACTGAAACAATAATTTGTCTTTTCCCGATATGACCCCCAGCCGATTGCAACCCGGTCCAATCTCTCTGTGCCCTCCACTCGCAGCTACTGTTCTTCCCTACTGTTATGCACTTGCTGGAATAATCCTTGCAGGAATTTCCAAATCCCAAGAAACCATCACACCACAGGAAGGCTCACCTCTAGGCTCTTATCAGCTGAATCTTATCTGTTCTGAATACACTTAACTCATTTCACCGCAAGCTGGAAAAAGTATGAAGCCCTTCATTAAGATGTCCTCAAAATCCCTTGCTGTATCCAAAAAGCATCGTTCCTATCTGTTCTTTAGAAGCTTTGAGGGTTTGAGTAGGCGTGAGCGTGAAACTTCCGCAGAGGGCTACAGTTCTGCTGGGTACAGGCACGGTTATTTACTGTCTCCAAACAAGCCTTTTACTGTGAGAAAATCGTGAGAAGAAGGGAAAGGGGAAATCATTTGGGCCAATTATCTCTGGCCCCTGTGGAAAATTGGAGACTATAGCAGCCACAGCCAGAAACAATATTTTTCTCCTGGGGCAGATTCGCTGCTAGAGTCAGAGTCATCAACTCCTGCAAACATGGCCTGAGTAACCAAGCACTTTATAGTCAGCCAAGATTCGGTAAGCCATAAATTTTAGAAGCCCGGGATGGTCTGGGGAAGCAGGGACTTAGGCTTTTTAGTGCATCTCACACAATTCGCATAAACAGAGGCTCAAAGGCCCGTGGGATCTTGTTCTCTAGTCCAGGAGATTTTCTCCCTCATCTCCTCCTCCTACTGCCCATTGAAGGAATCTCTCCGGAGAGCTGCTATCTTTTTAAGATAATGTGAGGATAAAACTGTAGGAGATTTTAATCTCGGTGTGTGTGTGTGTGTGTGTGTGTGTGTGTGTACAAGAGGAAAAAATGTTTTTTAGAGAGAAGGCTATGTGTGATCTTTACCAAGAGAGGGCGCCCTCTGAGTAGAATTTTGCCGTTTAGCCTCTTTTGGGGGGTGGAGGGTGGGGGTGGTGTCAGGAAACAAAATAAGTCAACTCTAACTAGATCGCTCAGGATTCTAACTATACAAACTCGGGTTTGAAAACCTTGGGCCTATCCTAAGAAAATATTTGGCTCAATAGAGCTGGCGAAACTAGGCTATGCCCACTTGGCTCTAGAAAACTGGCCCCCTCCCTCCTGTGTCACCACAGCTTCCCAGCATGCCTCGGTTGTCCTTTCTTCTTCCTCTGAAAAGCTCCTGGCCACAGTTCTGAATCCTAAATGATCTCCTTCATTTCAACTTTCTGGCCTCTGAATCTCAGAACCTTGCACAGCCCAGGACTAGAGCACGTTCTACCCGTTGTTTTAGGGTGCCTTGCTGTCTGGACTGTGGAGGCCTCAGACAGTAATAACTCACTGTGTCCTCATTCTCATGCTCAGGTCAGGTCCAGCAGACCTGCGACAAGGGTTTGTTACACTGGCTTGTTCACAAATCATTCTCATTGCTTGATTATTATGGAGGTGTTATCACAGGTGGTTGAGATTATCCCCGAGTTTGAACTCTATTGCTCTGCTGGTTTCGTTTCTCTGCTCAGGTAGTTGGAGGAGGAGACGTACTTTGCATGCAAAGGACTGTATCCGAGTTTTGGACAAAGAAGAGGACATGTAGGTGGAATTCCTGTCCTGGCACAAACATCTTGGGTGAGCCACGCCGACTCTCACATCTTGTCTATTTCCTTTCCTGTGTTGAGAAAACCTTCGGGAGAGGTTGCGCAGGGTGCTATTTAGTCTGAAGATAAAAAGAGAACGTGAGGCATCACCATTCTTTCCATGCTTCTCCTGACTGCAGTACCCTGGAATGCAAGACTGAACAGATTACTATTATTTTTTAAAAGCCATCTCCCAACCCCAATTTGCTCAACAATTCAAATCTAATTTACTGTTTTTGTTTTGTTTTGTTTGTTTTTTTGTTTTTTTGACTGAGTTGGAGAGATGGCTCACTTGGTAAAGTTCTTGCCACATAAGCATAAGGACCCAAGATCAGATTCCCAGCATCCACGTAAATAAAAAGTCATGTGCAGCAATTTGTGCCTGTAAACCCAGAACTGGGAAGACAGAGACAGCAGGATCCCTAGCTAGGAGCTTACTGGCCAGCGAGGCTATAGGGATCAATGAGCTTCTAGTTCAGTCGGAGACTGCCTAAGAATACAAGATGGAGGATAATTGAGGAAGATACCTGAAGACAAGTTCTGGTCTCTAAGCACACATGTTGGACCAAACTGCGCAGTGGAGAGAAGCCCCAAGTGTCCATCCCAGACACTGCATCTCTGGGTGGGACAGGAGACACGAGGAAGTGGCTGCGAGCTCTTCTACAGTCCGATGGGCTGGCCAGACTGTGTGAGAGGCCTCTGTGGAGACACAGCCTGTGGGTAGAAGAGGGAGCCGTCCCAGGAAACTCTGCAGCTGACTCTGGAGTTCCCATGGTTAGCCATCGTGGACGCCTCTGGATGCCACGGGACCTGGGAATAAACGGGGCCACAGAGCGCAGCTGGCGTTCCGATGATGCGGTGGCTTGGGGCGCCAGGCTAGCTGCTTAGGCTTGGGTGAATGAGTACTGTCTGGAAGTGCTGGGAAGCCCTTGGTGAGAGATTAAACACAGCTCCTTAATCGAGGGCCGGATCCCTCGCTTCTCACAGCAGGTCCAGATGAAGAGACAGTCCATAATTCTAAGCTGTTTATCTTCATTGTGGAGAGTGTGGTGCGTGGATTTGTACCCCATGGCCTCTGGGAGATTCGAGGCAGATATAGTAACTGGGAAGGGGCGTGGCTAAGCCTCTAGGTGTCTCATTAACATGGGGATGGCTTGGGGCTGTCACCACGCCTCTACCTGAGGAGGGGTGGTAAGTGACTGTGACTGGAGCCAAAAGCCTCCTGGGAGCATTGGCATAACGTTTTCTGATCTCTTTCAGATTGTTCTGCTGGTCGCCCAGAGTTTACACCTGTGCTCGACTGGGTGCCAGACTGCCTGTCACAGATCACTGCCCCCCACACACGTGCACACACATATCCACACACATGCCTTTCCTGCTAAATAAGTTAGCCTGAGTGGGTCGGCACAGCTGCTCTACAACAATGCATCTTCTTCAGTTATTGCTTTGTCTGGACCCCATTAACTACCTCGTTGAGCCAACTGAGAGCATTGTCAGTAAAACTCTAGGGGTTCCTTTTCCAGCGATGAGGTGTTGAAGTTATAGCCTAGCTTCTACCTGAAACCGGAGCTCTGCCCAGAAGCCTCGGGGAAGAAGAAGAACAAAAAGTTTGCTCTGAAACCAACAGTGTGTTGTGATTCACCCTCGAATTGGGATCTCCAAATTCCACTAGGATTGGTCAAAAAGCCAATGGATACATTCCATAGAAGGCTGGGAACAGAGATGACCCTTGGCAGTGGATATCCAGGGGTGTCTCAGATGAAAGACATCAATTATTCCAGCTCCGAAACGTGAAACTGTTGCTCCTGTATATTGCATTGAGTTGTATTTTGAGCAATCTCCTGAGTCCTCTTTTGCAAAGCAAATTCAACATTAGATTCAGGTAGCCTCATACACATAATAAAGAAGATACATTCCATTCAGTATTGATGTGATGGTCTTTGTTTTCACAGGGAGAGCTAAGTTGTATCTGTTGTAACTCACAGATTTCTCTTTCTAACCATCTTTCTAATGCATCAGACTTTCTTGGTCACTCATGTGTTTATCAACCTTTGTTGAATCTCCATCATTCACAGACTAGTAAGACATCTGCCATGGGGAGACCTCCACGGTCCCAACAGTGTCTGCGCTTCCCACATCCCATGCTGATTTCCCAAGACTGAGTGAGCTTCCTAGTGCTCCATGCTTCGGTTCCAGTTGTTTGTGCATCTCGATGCTTGTAGTTCACACACCTACCTTCTGCACACGTCCTTTCCCGTTGCCCACTAATTCTTCCTAACTTGCTTCAATTGCTACCCTTTCAGGGATGTTTTTAGGTATCTTCAGCCACAATCCATTCATGTCTCTTTATTTTAGTTTAGCTTGTGTATGCATCTACCTCTATTTGCCTTCATTGCCCTTTCTGTAGACTCATTACTCTTCTCTATGGTCTGTGGAAGTAATGTTTTCTTATTATTTAACATCCAGCCTTGATAAGAAGAGAATGTAACTACGTATACTACATATTGGATAACACATTAAGAGAAACAAATACCAAGAAATGGAAAGCCATATATATGTCCCTTTGAAACCTAACTCTGCTTTGAACTGACTTTTTATTCCTACAAGCCATCAGTATATAGCTATCGTTTTTCATAAACATGGAACAGTTGTAGACATAACTGTTTAAGAAATGAAATGTAGCCATAATTATCCATGAAGAGAACACAGAACTCTGGACTAAGACCCAAGTAAGAGCTAAACACAGTAGACAATGGTGGGGCAGTTGAAGATGAGGAGACAGCATTCATATGGCTGTTTGTCACCATGAGGAAGAGGTGTTTCTCCTTTGGATAGGAGTGAAGCATTCATGTGGCCTCAAGTATAAATAGTGTGGGTGGCCCGGTCCTCACCTTTATTTTAAAGCCTATGTAAGATACTTCCATGGGAACAAAACACATGTATGGAACCTTGTAGTGTTTTAATGGCTTTGTCAATTCTGCAGAATATTTTCTAAATATTACTTTTGATTTCTGCTGTCCCTTCTTTTACAGCAGCTTTGCAGCATTGGGGTGTGTATAGGAACACCATATAGACGGTAACTTAAACTTAAGTAGTAGGTTCTCTTGACTTAACATTCGCCAGCCATTCTATACCTCATGGATAAAATAGCTTTCTGATTGTACGGAAGGCACAGCTTCTTTCTTGCAGCTCCTATGTTTTCCTTACCTATGTCCTGTTTACATAATCTTTTCCTGGATTGCTTGCTGATTCAAGTTACATTTTGCCTAATTGTTTAGAGAAATTCACTTCTTTTCACATTTTAACATAGTCCTTTATTCTAGGCTCTGGGATGATGTAGGTGTTCACAGTAAGGGTCAACACAGTGGGTGTTTATTTTTCGATGCACAGCATTTCAAGTCAGATGCTCCCTGCAGATGTTCTGAAGAGACAGCATCTGCTGCTGTTTTTTAGAAGTTTTATTCTTCTGACTCCCATTTAAACAGTTGCTTTTCCAGCTCAGAGTTCTCTAGAGGACAAAAAAATATCCATGCGTAGCTTGTCTGACCTGCCAGAGATATTAGAACTGAGACAGTTGGAATATGTCTATGTCTTTTTCTTTTCTCCTGTCCACGTATTTCCAGAAGTCTCCCCTACTGCTAAGAGATTCAGATGTATAATAGCTACAGAGTGAGCTATTCTTGTGGCGGGAGCATTGGCCACCATCAATAAGTAAGTCAGATGTTTCCTGTAAGTTTTAATCAGCTCAATTCCTGTTCACTCTATACAGCTTTAGGTCATCCCAGCTAATGATTTAACTTTGATAGAGTTGAATAGAACAGCTTCCCATTACATATGTTCAGCTTTAGAATATCTAGTAGGGACCAGGTGTAGGAAGAAGTCATGGACTCTTATAACTAGCTTCTGTGATTACACATTCTCAGGCATGCTGGAAAACATAGCAGCAGCACTTGTATGAAGCACAGCTTCTTCATTTTAATAACCTTTTGGGTAATAATGACTTTGAAACAACCCTATGAGGGAGGTAAATGAGCATCCTAATGTTATACTTGAAGAACAGAGGCATAAAAAGACTTAACATGTCCAGATGTGAAAGATGTGCTGCACTGAGCTGTATTTGTTGGGGCTCAGAGAGGCTTTTCTCTATTTTCAATGACGTGGGGGAGAATAAAGGTTGAACTTCACGAAAGGGGAGGCCCTCAGTCAAAACTACTACCCATCAGTTGGCGCCTGTTTGGAGTGACAGCAGTTCCCCCATTTCCCCGAAGGTGTTTCAGCTTTCAGAATGTTATATGCCCTGAAGCGATCTGGAGGCAGCCAGCAAATGGCAGCCAACGTGTGAGAGTGGTTATTTGATTTCCTGTCCCTATTGTTTCCAGAAGATGTTGTTGTATAGCAGCCTGTGCCTCATTCAGGAACACATTCAGACCTTGTGATAATGAGCTCTGCTGCAGGGACCCTCTGCTGAGCTGCAGAACGTGAGTGGGCAGAACATGGTCATGATCACGCCAGTTTGTAGACTAGAGACTGGCCAAGAAAGCAAAATGAAATGTCTCAGTTATTTCAACCTCGCTGGTGACAAACCATCCCCACAGTGGGTTGATCTACACGTTACTACAGGAAAAGGAGGAAAAGCAACTGAAGAGATCTCTCAGTTACGGTTTCCAATATGGGCCAATGAGGTCAGCATAGCAAACAGCTTGCTTTTGTTATTGGTTGTTTTTAATGACAGTAGAAATCAGCTTGGATTACTCTCAGAAGGGCAAAGTTAATACAGTGATACAGAATGTTATTTGCATAGCCCTGGCTGTCCTGGAACAAGCTCTGTAGACCAGGCTGACCTTGAATTCACAGAGATTCACCTGACTCTGCCTCCCAAGTACTGGGATTAAAGGTGTGAGCAACCAATGCCCAGCCAGGATATTGTTGTAATGTCCCAGAAGAGATTGACAGAATGGTAGCTGGACCCAAACAGATGTGAGAAGGAAAGTCACAAGGAGCCCAGAGAACTGGCTTTCTCTCTAGTTTGTTTTTGTTTCTTTCCCCTCTGCAAGTAACTGTCACTCATCTGCCCCTAAGACAACGGTGCTTGCCTAATTCCCAACGTTATGTAGTTTCCATGTGAGTGAACCCATATTGAAAGCCATCCTTGGTCATGCTTGTCAAATCCCAAAGACAGACTTGGATTGGTTCAGTTACTTTCTGGGTTCCGATCATTGACCTGTCAGTGGTGCTGTGCAACTAACATGGACTCAAGGTTTTCAATCCTTGGACATGGGGGAAAAGAGTGGAGAGGTGTAGTTAGACAAGAGAGGACTCAGACAGAGACCACAAGGCCCCTTCTGTTTGTGTATCTAGGTTTCTATGTAAATCAGCCCTCAGAATGTCAAAGATCACTCTGAACTCAAGACCCTTGGCCCTTCTATCTAGGGAGACATGTTTTAAGAATAAACCATTTAATTGGGGCCACAGATTCTGAAATCAACTTGAGTAAAACCAAAATGCTAATTTGAATCTGCTGTATCATGAATCTGAAAGCTAAGTGAAAATATTTTGGATTATATTTAACACCACACCCTCAATTTGTGAGCACAATTAAGATGCATCCAAGGTCTTAGTCGTGCTGATGATATTTAACAGTTAGTTTAAATTAGAGTACCACATTTCTTGCGGTAACTGTTGGTTCCATTGTTGGAGACTGGAGGATCTGAGGAAGATGGATCATAATTATATAAATCTGACTCATAGGCACATGAACAGAGAGGAGAAATTCCTGCTAGGCTCCTAATGTAGCTTTTTTAGTCTGAGAGTTGAAAGGAACCTGAGACCATCTGCCTGGTCATTACATGTGATGGATGAAAAATGAACAGGGGACCAATGGTTAGTCTGTTGCCCAGTTGTCACCTGAGTAGCAGGTCTAGGGTTGAAATCAAATATGGTTATGCTATTCTGTCCACAGCATTACATTCTAGTCCAGGCTTCTTTTATTATGCTCTGTCATTAATATTAAGCCTCACAATGGCTAGGGATATATTTTCCTCTGTAAAGTGTTTGCCTTGTAAGTATGTGGACCTGATTGTGAGCCCCAGAACTCTCATGTAAAGTAAACCAGGGGTAGTGTTGTGCCTCTGAATCTCAGCATTGGGGAGACAGAGACAGGGTAGGGATCCCTGAGATTGCTGGCCAGATATTCTAGCCTGCTTGATCAATGCTAGGCCAATGAGAGGAGAAGAGGAAGAAGAAGAAGAAGAAGAAGAAGAAGAAGAAGAAGAAGAAGAAGA